>JAADXR010000233.1:0-44267 GCA_023337935.1 Elongisporangium anandrum
AGAGCCCATGGTCATGGTCGAGTCCATGGAGCTGTCCGTGGAGACCGAAGCGCTGCCAGTGGAGGACTGGGCCAGCGTGGGGTTGGCCAGGGCGACGACGGCGAGGGCGAGGACGAGGAGAGGCGAGGAGAAGAACTTCATGGTGTTGGACTTGAGGTGGTGGTGGTTGCTATTCGAGTGCGAATTGAGGAATGAGCTCTGGATTGAAGCAAGAGATCTCGATGAGGTCGCTGTGGAAGCAGACCAGACGGAGAAGAGAGTCGGAGAGAATGGAGAAGCGACACTCGTGCGGTGCCTACGATCTTGCGATCTGAGACCACCACAACCCTGCGACTCAGCCGGGGTATCGTTTATCAGAGGTATTACCCACTTTTACTGTGTTTGGATATCATATGGACCGATCCTAATGAGAAGGGTATCAAATTATACGGGCCTTTCTGTTTTTTTCCAGTGCGTGCGTGTTGCGCCAAGCTTGATGGGTTCAATTCAAGCGCCTTCGCCTTCGCCGTTTGCGCAGCGTTGAGAGGAGCTGATCCGACTTGCGATATGAACTTCAAGACCCGAATCTTCGGCTTTCAAAGAGGAACTGAGAACCAAAATGACTTGTGGAAAGACTTGGATTAGGAATTTGTTATTCTATCTGAGCTTTCAAAAGGACAAACTCACTGTGTCAGAATGTCGAGTGAGAGATACAAATGCAGTCTACAAAACAGGCGCGCCTGGTCCATCGGCGCAGTTAAATTTACAAGACCGAGGCAGCGACGGCCGAGACCATGAGCGTGGCCGTGGCGGTCCAGGCGACAGTCGAGGCGCTCGAGGAGGAACCAGCCGAGCCAGCGGTGCTGGAGCTGCCGCTGGACGAGCTGTCCGTCGTGGTCGTGGTCGACGACGAGTCCGTGGTGGTGGTGGTCGACGACGAGTCCGTGGCAACTTCGCCAGTCGAGGCGTCCGAGCCAGAGCTCATGGTCACAGCCGAGTCCATGGAACCCGTGGAGCTCGTGGTGGTGGTGACGGCAGCGCTGCCGGTCGAAGACTGGGCAAGCGTGGGGTTGGCCAGGGCCACGACGGCGAGGGCGAGCACAAGCAGAGGCGAGGAGAAGAACTTCATGGTGTTTGGCTTGGGGGGGTAGTTGCTAGTCGAGAGCGAATTGGATAATGAGCTCACGAAGGAGGCATGAGCTGGAAGCTTTGGATGAGCATGGGTGATGATCAGAATGAGAGACAAGAGAGACGGGAGGCCAGAAGGATAGAGGAAGAAAAGCACCGAGGCATGCGGCGCAACAAAGCAACAGACGATCTGTTCTCGAAATCTTAGTGACAAATTAATTGAGACAGGTTATTACATTTTGGGGGTTTATTTGGCTTAGTTCTATATGTGATATATCATGTGTACCTTTGGTATTGCGAAGGATATTAATTGATAAAGGCTACTCTTTTTTTCCAGTGCGTGCGTGTTGCGCCAGGCCGATGGCTTCGTTTCGGACGGACGTTCGGTCCTTCGTCCGGTCGCACGTGAGCAAAAAGAGCAGGAGCTTGAAGCAGAATCCACCTATAATAATCCACCAGACCCTTCTCCGCAGCTCAGCGCAGGACACCGGGCCCTGGGACACGCGTGTGACTGCTTCAGTATCAAGCGACAGCTTCTAGAGGCGTGAATGATTAGTTTGGGGCTTTTGGTCGTGGCTTAGTCCTGCTGCTTATTAGTAAGCTTATTCCAAGGCGGCTGCTGGATTTTAGTAACGCAAGGGAGTTGGCTGAATGTCTGCATGGCTGGTTCTAGAAGGAACCCAGCTGGGGATCGACCATCCAGAGGAAAAGATCGAAAGAACTCTTCATCTGACAACGCTGCGTGCGCCAGGGATGGGCAACACATTTCAGTTCAAATTGGTGTGCACCACATGATCGTAATCAGATCTCTGAGTGTTGAGTGCTCCACACAATTATAGGAATTCTAGATGGTTTAATGTGATCAACACTACTAATTTATCGGTGACTAGATTTATGTGGTGCACTCAGTTTTGCCGCTTCCGCCCATTTTGAAATGACAAGCATGCAGCCCGAGGCGCGCGCTCTGGAGATCGATGCGCTGGTGCAGCAGAACCTGAGCACGCGGCGCGAGGTGGAGACGTGGATCGCCGGACAGAAGGAGAAGATCCTGCAGGACAAGCAGGAGCACGCCTTCCTGGCCCAGGAGCACGCGCGCCAGACCCACGTGGCCCAACAGTCCCGCGACCAGCTCCAGCAGCAGCACCAGCAGCTAGCTTCCAGTACGTTATTTGGCTTTCAGCGACAGGAGGCCCGTTCAATGTTGATTGTGGCCTGCAATGACAGACTGCTACGAGAAGGAGAACACGATCAACGCCCATGAAGTCGAGATCGAAGTGCTGGAGGTAAAAGCTTATGGATAGCGTCATGAGCCCATGAGCCTTTCCTGACTGACTGCGTTTGGTGGACAGTCGGAGAAAGTCAAGAAAGAGCCGATCCTGCAGGAGCTTTTCCAGCGCCACCAGCAGGAAGGTGCCAAGCTCAAGCAGCTCATGGCTGGTAAATGCCGACCTTTATGGACTGAATTGAGCTTAGATGTGTCGGCTAATGAATCACTCTTACGCAGAATCGGAGCAGCAGCAGGCCACTCAGGAGCAAATGCTGGCCGAGCTCAATCAGGGTCTAGCTGTTTACCAACGCCTTGGTCTGTTCTTCGAGCACACGGCTGGTACGAGCAACACTCTCAGTCTACTAGCTTAAGAGCTGACGAATCCATGTCATGATAGCCGACGTCATCACAGTCAAGTTCACGCAGATCGACCGGTCGGATCGCAATCGTGTCTTCAGCTTCCGGATCCGCATTCATCCCGAGACAGATCGCTTCATCGGTGAGCTCGCTCTATCTGGATTTGTTCTACTGGTGGCTAACACCAGTCGCGGCTGTCTATCCACGTAGTTGACGAATGCAGTCCTCCTGTCGCGTCACTGCCTGAGCTTGTGGAGGACCTAAACCAGAGCGGCAACCTGTCGTTCTTCCTTCGTGCCATGCGTCGCGAGTTCAAATGGCTCCTATGAGCGAGCGTCCAGTCTTACTCAAGTCGAACTGCTTAGACGCATCAAATGCGGCGGCGTTTGGTCCGATCAATGGGCTTGGGCTGTGTGGAAGCCTTCCGCTGGGCATCTCTAGATGGCAATTGAGGACCAATAAATGCTTCTTGTACACTACCGCGCTTGCTTGTCCTCTGGTCCAATGGGCGCATTGTCACTACAACAGGTTCCACTGGCCGTCTGGGTGCAGGATTACGAGCAGTCGGTGGAAGAGGTGGTGGTGGCGCCGTCCGTGCTAGCTGGGGAACATGAGCTCTCCGTTGCAAAAGCTCTCGTCTCTGTCTCAGTTTGAGCGCTGTGTCATCCTTGGACTCGTGCTCTGGGCAGTAGACAACCTGCAGCATGCTGCCGAAGAACGGCTTCTGAGCGGCCTTGATCTTGGCGTGGCGAGCGTTGTTGGCGGTCTCATACTGCACCCAGACCACCTGCGTGAAGGGCTCGGCCAACGGATCGTTCTCCACCACACGATGCGCCTGGATAGCGCCGTAGAGGCTCAGCCGCTTGAGCAGGTCCTCAGTCACGTTGAGCGCCGGGACGTTGTGCACCAGCACGTAGCGGGACTCGTGGTGCACAGTGAACACGCGCACGCTGCGCTCCTCCGCTCCATTCCCTTGATGGCCCCACGCCATTCCGGTTACTGACAGTGTTTGGTCGTGCCATTAAGTCTTCAATTTACGAAAATACCAGATTGAAATGGTATAATAATAATTACTGGTAAAAATGCATAGGCAAAACGAGAAGCTACCCAAAATCGACGAATGCGTATTCTCATGCTGCGAAGGGGTTCCATTCGGCAGCATTCTGCCGCTGCTCTTGCTGTGTGGAGCGTGAGGCTTCGTCCTCATCGTCGAACGGATTGGAGGCTCGTCTCATGGTCAGCTGCACTTGCGAAGACCGAAGCGATTGGCCCGTATGCACGCCGTCTTCTTCCCCGTACACGTCTTCGTAGACGTACTCTTCACTGAGAGCTTCGCTGGAGCGAGCAGCTTCCGATTCACCGGTGGTCTCTTTAGCCTGCACATCCTGCATGGACCGCCGCAAAGCCTCCATGAGCATGAGCTCTTCCAGACGAGCGGCGTCGGCAGCCGAGGCCAGAAAGTGCATGTTGTAGGGGCCGAGGGAGTTGGTGGACGGAATACTGGTCCGGATCGGACGCGAAGAGATGTTGAGCTGAGTACGAAGGTCCTCGCGGATGCGCTGTCGCTCTTCCACCGACGCGTAGTGATGCGACAGTGTCGAGTCGTCTGTGGCGGCTGAGGGAGCTGGGGCCGTGTGTCGTTGGATCTCCAGAGCGCTGCTGTGGCGACGTCGATCGGCCACAGGAGGCGTCGGATGCTGCATTTTAATCAGCATTAGTCGACGTGTGCATTCAATTGAGAGAGACACGCAGTCTTCGTACCTGCTCCGAGTAAATGGAGGAGATCTGGATCACAGATGGCGCAGCGTATTTGACTGTGAAGCCGTCCTGGTTGCAAAATGGGCAGCTACAACAGCAGAACAACACTGCATGAGTCCATGCCAAGATCCAAACAGAGGCACAAGGCAGCGCAGCAGTACCAAATGCTCTTCTTGGGCGGCTTCATCTGCAGGAAGCACTCGGAGCAAATGGGCTTCTTGCAGCAGGCGGACGAGTTCAGGTTGCCTGGATAAAACTATACGCGCACGAGTGAGTACAAGCCCAGCACAATCCAGTCTACCACCAAACGCACCATGAAGCAAATGGGGCACTCCTGCGTGAAGCAGCTCTCCTTCGCATCCTTGCCTGGGAAGCGTGGAGCGATCTTGCGGTCGACAATCAAACGCCGCGCGCTCTTGACGTCCCAGGGACAGGTTGGATAGAGCCTGAGCACACCACCACATCAGCACTTTGTTGTCATGCACCCACCCACGGCTTCCCGCCGACCAGCCAGTCGCGCCAGTATCGCATGCAGAGCACCCACCCGGTCGGCTGCGTGAACTTCTCGAGCTCGCGTGTCGCAGAAGGCTTCTTGGACGGGGAGTTGCCCATGCTGGCTCACGCTCGAGGGCCCTCGCACGTGCGGATCAAAGATGCTTTGGCTCTGAGAGGACGGGAGATCGGGACGAATGGTCTGCCGATCGTCTTCTTCGCCTGATCGGCTTTAGCACTCGGTCGCCAAAGGGGTTCTGTTAGTTAACCGCCTCGAGGAGGATGTGGCAGTTTGGGTTGACCCGGTTATGTCATGTGCTGTGCATGGACAACCCACGGGTTTTTATTCTTGTGCTCTGGGTTTTTGATGTTTACGCGTGGTTTATTAGACCAGATGACCTGGGTTTTTGCCATGTGGCTCCGCTTATGTTCAAAGAGCGACAGGGTGAGCGACTGAAGTAACAGTGTAAATTACGGTAATTTATCGATTGTTCCCTCCTGCAAACGCCAACATCAACAACGTCTCAAATTCTCAGAAAGGGCAGAGGCTGTCTCTGATTGGCTCGCTGGTCTGATCCATTTCAGCCAATCACAACAGACACGCTGATATGTCCACTTCAACTGTCCACATACTCGACGTAGGCGTGGTCCACATCCCTCCACTGCTTGTCCTCGTCAGTCCACGGCTCGCTGCCTGCGATCTTGTCGCCAATGGCGTGCTTGGTGAAGTACTGGAGCACGGGCCGGCCCACCATGAGCTCGATGATGGCGGCGTTGGCGTCCAGATGCGTCAGCGCCTTGCGCACGCGGAAGCTAGTGGCTCGTTCCAGATCGCATGGGAGCACGCCAGTGTCCTCCACGATGATGGCGGTCTTGGACAACTGCCGCCCCAGGTGCTTCACGACCATGGCGGCCTGCGTGGGCCGGCAGACCGTGATGCAGCCGAAGCCCTCGCTGAGCAAGGCGGAGTGGCTGAGCTTCACGACCGTGTTGCAGCCGCACACGTACATGAGCTGGAATTTGAACTGCGGGAAATGGGACTCGCACATCTCGCGCACGTGGTTCAGAGTGCTGAGGTAATCCAGCACGCGTCGTCGTGTGATCTCCCACTTGTCCACCTCGATCCAGGAGCTCGAAGCCACGGCGGCCTCGATGATGCCCAGTCGATGCCGCTTGGTGATCATCTCGTGCGGCTTGCGTCGGTTCTTGACGCGCACGTACGTGTCATGTGAGGGCGAGATGAACGCACCGACCACGGGGAACTTGTAGTTGGACTCAACGTACTGCCTCGCGACGTAGAACGCGCGGATGTGCAGCATGTGGATCGGATTGTACGCACCGCTCGAGATGAGAACGATGACCTCGGGCTTGGTGGGAGGACCGCCGTTGGCAACGTGGCTGTGGTGCAGATGCTCGAGATTCCGTGCGATCTTTTGGAGTGGATACTGAATCGTCCACACGGGCGGAGACCGAGGAGACGCCATCTGTCGGCGGTGGGAGCGCTGTTTGCCTGGTGAGCCGCTCTCAAGCAGGTCCTTGAGCCGATTGCTGATCACTTCTGTGGACTCCTCGTGCTCCAGATCTATCAGAAAAGATATGACGTCTCCTACTTCTGCGTCCACAAGCTTCTTGAGCATGACCAACTGATGAGGAAGCGATACAAAGTCAGTCGGAGGAAGTCAGAGTGCAACAAAACCACTTACGTCGTCTTCTGGAACGATCACGATAGTGCTCACTCGCTTGAGAATCTGGTACAGTCGGTTCCGCTTGGACACTGCAAAGACAGCCTCTCCGTCAGACTGAAGTGAGATCTTGGTCTGCTCTCTTGGAGGCGATTGCGTAAGCTTCGAGTAGCTCTGCGAGTGTTTGAGTCTTGGAGAGATCGTTGTGACGTTCGCCGTCGCACTCTCATCCGGCACTGTGATGGAGAAAGACGCTCGCATCAGCGATATATTTCCTGCAGACACTGACGTTTTTCTGGCCTCAGTCGGAGCAATGGAGCTATCTACGGGAGTGACCGGTTCGCTCAACGGCGGAAGGCGCTTCGTGCTGCTCTTTTGGGGCGACGCGAGCGCTGCGTCCATGGTGTCACTCTGCGCCAGTTTGAGCTCCAGCTCCTGCACTCTCGTGCGCAACGCGTCCAGTTCAGCAGCGCTTTTGGCGAACGATCGTGGGGTGAGCGACAGGAACACCGGGTCTTCGCCCAGCGGGAAGATCTGTCGATCATTCGTAGTCAGACCGTCGACCGGAGCAGAGTTGCACGGCACCAGAACAGCTGCATGCGGCCGTAGCACAGGGATTGCGCCGCCGGAGCCTGAACTGTTTCCGCCCAGTCTTCTCTTCATGGCCTGCGTTCAATGTTGACTGGATGGCTCCAAAGGCAGTATGGTTGTCATCACATCGTCTATTTATAGCCGCCAACCGATCTGCTTCAAGATCGCATTTCAACCAATCAACAACCGCAAAGTAAAGGTGTACCCATGTCTTAGACGTCCTTGGTCTCTTATCTCGGCGTGTCAGCTGTGTCCACGGCGATCTCGCTGTAGCTGCCGGACGTCTTGCGCTGCCGCATGTTCTGGATGCGGCGCTCTGGGTCGTCTCGCGAGAGCGACTCCTCCTCGTGCGAGCGGCCGCGACGCAGCAGCTGCTTCAGGCGTCGCATCAGTCTGGCGCCGGCCGATTCGGTCTCGGAATCGCTGTTGCGGCGTCCGCTACTGGACTGATTTGACTTCTTCTGCTTATTGCGATAGCGAAGACCCTTCTGCGTGAGGTGGATGTCACCAAAGAGAACCCACTGCTCGACTACGGCGTGACTGGTGATCCAGCCTTCGCTCGTGCGCGTCAAAGGCACCGGCACTGCGCCGCCGCGAGTCGCCATGAGCTCCTGCACATGATGTCGCCCAACAATATAGATCGCCACACTAGCGCACACGAGACCGAAAAACATCAGCGCCGACGGGAAGGCGATCGTGCCCCAATGGTAGTTCATGTGCTCCAGCAGCATGAGCTGACCGGCGCAGCCTGGGATCAAGGCCAACGCGTAGAGGACACTGGCGCCCAATTGCCATCGCGTCAAGCGATAGATCCCCGTGAACTCGTAGTAAAGCACGACACAAAGGGCCAATGCCAGCAGCGCTTCGAGGGTGAATAACGGCGCGAATACGGTCCACCACGAGAGTGGAAAGGTCGAGATCCCCTGCGCTACGCTGTAGCGCTCGGCGTTGGTCTGGTATGCAAGCAGCAGCGTGAAGACGAAGCTGAGCACCCAGCACACGCCCGGCACCGTGCTGTCGGAGCGGCAGAGCAGATAGCGGATGATGCAGGCGACTTGAATGACCATCCAGGGCGCGAAGCACAGGTACAGATTCGTTCGTGAGTCTTGCAGACGGGCGCAGAAGGCCAATTCGCTCCATAGCAGCAGCACAGACAGCGGAAACGTGACGGCGTAGAACGTGATGATGCGGCGCAGCAACGGCAACAGCGGCTCATTGGACATGGTCTCGACTTCGGCCCACTTGCGCAGCTCCTTGGCATAGCGGATGGACGAGATGTGCGCCACGAGGATGCAGATATTGGCGATCCAAAAGGGCAGGAAGATGAGCCACCAGTTGATGTGCGAGCCGAGGATCCCTTCGACGTTGAGCGACACGAGCGCCACGCCGATCACGCAGCAAAGCGCGTACATGAGCACACCATTGAGCAGTGCGCCCAGCGACTTCTCTGCGTACACAATGGGTCGGAACATGCCGAACTGCTCCGACGAGTGCGTGTCGTCATACGTCTGCTGGTAGCCGCCCAGCGGCATGGACATGTACGAGCCCTCGTAGGAGGAGGACGCGCCCACGGCTCCCAGCGCCCGCAGCAGCGGCGACTGCTCGCTCAGCGCCGCTCCATCGCTGCCGTTGTTGGGCGAGAGCTGGTGGTCTCTCTGGCCGTTCGAGTGCGAGCCGAAGAGCATGCTTCGTTCTTCTCCCCCAGGAATGGTCCGACCACAAACGAGGGCATCTGGAGGTTATTTAACACGTAACAGAAGGTGTGTAAGAGACAATCTGAAAATCTATTTATGAAGTGTATGTGGTTATAAGATACCTAGGAACTTGTTTTGCTGTGATCTGTTATTATATGTCACAGGTTATCGAGTTGGAAAGGAGGATACTGATTTTGGCTACGGTTACAGGCGCTCAGAAGCGCCGATTGCACGTAACGAGCGCAGCACATGCTGCTGATTGCGTCGCTCCTGGTCGATTTGGCTCTGGAGCTGCTGCGGCGCACCGTCGCAGGGCGGGCGGAAGCGGCCGGTGGATGGGTGCAGCTCATGGTACAGACGCGTGTGGTGCGCTCGCACTTCGTCCTGCAGCGCCGCGTGGAATTGGTTGAGCAGGTCCATGGGCGATTCCTCTTCCGACGGTTCGCATTGGCTGCGACTGTGGCTGGTCTCGGGATGCTCGTGGTGCTGTACAGCGAGGATAAACACTTGCGGCAGCACGAGAGTGCGGCCGACGCTCCGTCGCACCACGTACACGTGGCTTCCGGTCTGTGCGCGAGCGTCCAGCGGCAGCTGCAGGAAGGCGGTGGCGCTGCCTCGAGCTCTGGCAGCTAGTGTCAGCATGGCGTCCAGAGACGTCAGACAGGGCGTGTCGGGGTCGAACAGCTCAGTGGTCTGGGTCATTCGCACACGACAGAGCAGGAGGTTGTAGCTCGTGAGCATCGGCGCATCAGGCGCCAATGAAGCGTCTTCGGTCTCTTCATGGGCGTCAGGAGTGCGCAGGACCTCTCCAGGCGTGCCTCTGTAGAATCGCAAGGCGGCCACAGGACTGGAGAACAGGAATAGCCAATCTCCTTGGGCTGCAGTGCTGCTGTTGGTTGAGCCAACGCCAGACTGGAGCAGAGCGATCACTTCGTCGTCATTTGCCACCATATACAGGAACAAGTCCTCGCTTGCAGCCGTCGCCTGGGCTTCGAACGCGTTCACTTGGTCCTGATGATAGAACCTATACATTTGCAGCACTCGGACCGAGTTCTCATGCGCCGCCGTGCGGAACTGGTTTCGGATGAAGCGGTGGTCGGCCGTGTGCTCCGGCAGATGCTGAAACGCGATTGTGGCCGGGAACGTGCACTGCAGCGTTGCAACTGTAAGCGCTTGGTTCTGCTCGGCCAGAGCCTCCTGCTCCATGACCGCGTACTGTCGCTCTTCGGACAGCATCGCTTGGGCCTCTTGCTCGATTTGGGCGTCCACGCGCTCGTGGAAGTGCATGCGAAGCTGCTCAACGCGATCCCGCAAGGCGCGAGTGTTTTTGGCGCGAAGCTGATTCTGCCGCCGGTATTCGTCAGCGATCTGCTGTCTTCCGTCAGTCACGCACTTCTCTACGTCATTGAGAGCCTGAATGAGCTCCTGTTGCAGCATTTGCGCATTGGAGAGACCGCGGTCTTTGCGCGAGTTGATGGAGCGCAACTCTTGCTCGTACGCGAGCGTGAGCTCTGCGATCTTGTCGTTGAATTCGAGTGTCTACGAAGGAAGCGTGCAGGTTTAATTGTGCTACCGAGAGAGAACGTTTACAGGATGAATGTACCTGTGAGAGAAAGAGATCTTCTGCCTGCACGCGCTCGGTCTTGTCGACTGGCACACCATCCAAGGCTCGAAGCTGCTGACAGCAACAGATCAGTAAGAGCTCCAGGCTACAATCATGGAATTGCACGACCGTACATGCTTCAGTGTCGCAATTGCGTACGATCGGTAGTCTGGGTGGTTCACGAGCGGATTCGTTCCAAAATGGTCGTCTGCGAAGGAAAGCGCGTGGATGCTGATCAGTTTGCGCAAATGCTGTGGAATGACCATGCATTGAGTTCCCATAGTCATCAACAAGAGAGATACCAGCGTACCTGGAACTCTTCGATACTCTGAATGCGGTTCTTGGCTAAGCACAGCGTCTGGAGGTTCACGAGATCGTCAAGACCACTACCATCGTCTGAAGCGAGTGTCTCGATTGCGTTGTCCTGCGACCCCATCGATCAGTATGAATGTGGTTCACAAGGCCATCGAGCTCATAGCAAACCTGCAGCCAGAGTTCTCGCAAGTCCGAGCAATGGCCCAGCCCTTCCACACGGCGGATGCGATTGCCGAAGAGCCAAAGCTTTTGCAGTCGCCTGCATCTACACAACATTGTGGCTCATGGGGTCAGCCTTCACAGTCTGAGCGAATGGAGGCAGAGCATACCTACTTCTCTAGTCCTCCGATAAGCTCAATACAATTCTGTTGCAGGTACAAGCTGCGCAGGTTGGGCAAATCTAGTCCCTCCATCACGCTCAAGCTCTGGTTGCTCAGACACAGATGCGTCAGCGACGAAGCCACTGGCTGCAGGTGACTGATAATCCGCAGATTGCAGTTGATCACTACTCAAAGCCATTCGTTCAGCCTCCAGACAGTTCAGGGGCAGAGCTATGTGATCCGTACGCGTGAGGCTGCGCAGTCGTCGACAGTGACACAGCGCATCTGGAGCGATCTGCTCGTACTGGCCAAAGATCACTTCGATGCTCTCCAGCTGCTGATGGTCGGCCTCACCCGTCACCTCTGTCTTCACACCCATACATGCACAACCCAATGAGCCTACCGTCGCCATCATCATGAGCACACACGTCACGTACGATCGTCCTGCACTCGAAGCTCCTCATGAGCTCTTTGGCCGAAATGGATCCATCTCAACCCAGCACCGGTATTCATACCGGTATTCCGATCACTTGACTTTTCGTGTGCACACACATAAAACCTCATTCGTGGCCAGTTCACTTCGAGGTTTTACACGTGCGCCAGCGTAGATCCGCCGGATCGTGACGCGTGCCGCTCAAATCAATCTGTGAGGTGATGATGCCGGGGCGCTCTTCGTGCTGGCGCGTGGCCGCCGTGGCTCTGCTGGCGCTGCTGCCGTGCCTGACGCAGGCCTTCGACGTGCAGCTGGCCTCCTCCAAGGTCTCGGACGAGCTCAAGCTCACGCTCTCGCCCCCGCAGCCCAACGTCTCGCTGCTCAAGCTCGACGCCGTGATCGACACCACTGGCAAGGCCATTGCGACCAACGTGGTGAGTGTTCCTGCCTGCTGATGTACTAGATAGAGGCTGCAGGTTGTTTGTATGAGGGAGGTAGTGGAGGAGGCAATGGATGTGAAGAGGGGGAGCTGTGGTTCGTGAAGATACTAACGCATCATGTGATGATCTCGGCAGCAACTGACGGGCGATGGATCGACGTTTATCGCACCCCTCACGGGCGATCTCAAGCTGCCTGCGGGTCTGTACAAGATGAAGGTGAGCGCCAAGAACGACGAGACCAAGGAAACCGTGAAGGAGGTCTTCCAGCTCAAGGTAAGCCCGTCATTCCTGCGTAGCTCCCGGTCCCTTGGTTTGACTTGGATCCCCATTAGGTGACTGTGCCGGTGGAAGCTGTGAGCGCCGATATCAACGGCCTGACGCTCAAGTATGGAGGCAAGATCTCGCCTCGTGAGTTCAGCTCGGGCTCGGGCGACGGCCTCCAGGTCTCGGTCAAGCTGCAGCACAAGGTGGACAAGACGCCCGTGGTGGCGCACCAGGCCTTCCTGCGCTTCACGCACGTCCAGTCGCAGACCAACACGTACTTCGTGCTCGACACGGACAAGAGCAAGACGACCCACAGCGTGCTCGTGCACTTCGCCTCGCTGAGCAAGCGCTTCGCCTACAAGTCTGGCAAGCACACGCTGCAGCTGATCCTGGGCGACCCCACCTTCGAGGTATGTCCTGATTGCTAGCTACTCACTTACTCTACACCTACTGACGTCATTCTGCAATTCTGCAGAGCTCGCTGACGTGGGACTTGGGTTCGATCAACCTGCTCCTGGCGGCCGAGCCCCCAGTCGAGAACTCTCCGCTGTACACCAAGCCGCTTCTGCATGAGAGCGACACGACCCTCAAGGCTCTGCCCGAGATCAAGCACGTGATGCGTCCCGAGGACTCTCGTCCGCCCATCGCGGTCTCGCTGGCCTTCACGGCCGCAGTACTCGTGCCTTTCGTGGCCTTCCTCGGCTTCGTGCTGCACCTGCGCCTGAACGTGAGCAAGCTCTTCGACAGCAGTGTGTTCGTCCTCGGCTCGGGCTTCATGGGTTCGCTCGCTGCCATCCTGGCGCTCTTCGGCTTCTACTGGCTCGAGCTCACGATGTTCCGCACGCTCGGCTACTTGGCTGTGCTGGGCTTCGTGAACGTTGGCTTTGGCCACCTCACGCTCAAGCGCCTCGCATCGTCGTCGACGTCGGCTCCCAAGAAGACCAAGCACGACTAAGTGGACGGACACAGCTCGTAGGAGTCTAGCGCGTTTTGAGATAGCTCTCTCTCGTAAGCAAATAACAGTCACGCGTGTCCGTACTTCCCTGCTGAATTCATTCGCTCTTGAGACCAAGAGCCGGAGCGTTGAAGCCTTTGCGTTGCTCAATCCGTGATGCGCTGTCTCCATATCAGTTGAATTGCCAATGACAATCAGAGAACCAGTCCCATGGCGCGGTCATGTTGGGTTGGGCTACTAGGCTTCATATACCAGGAGAGGTGGCAAGAAAGATCGAGCGCCACGCATGGAGCAGTGGGACCAAGATCACCAGTCAGAGCTGCAGACTGGACGTGGCTGATGCTTCTGCACTGCGCAAGCCTCGTCTTCTTTCCTTCCGACTCTCATGCAGTCATCTGCTCATCACATGATAAGGTGAAAGGCCACGGCTTGGTAAACGACTCAGCAAGTCGACTAAAAACGGGGTTTTCTTCTTTCCTGGTGGACCCAACTCTGAACTGTTAAAAAATGGAGCAAACTGTACCGTGAGTTCTCTCTCTTGGAAACAATCTATCATGACGCATGATGAGACCCAGAGCGAAGCTGTCCGCTTGAAATCGCCACAACTCGGACGAACCGAAGTCAGTGATCGCCAGCGCCTGTTGATGTGGAGAAACCTCCGCCTCATGACCTCAGGAGGCGAGCTTTTTTCGCTTGATTCTCTTAGAGCGGGATCACGGTACGCTCACAACCTTTGGTTGGCAGATCCTGCCAAAACCTGTACATATCATTATCCTCTCCCAACCGATTGTACTAATGGTACGTTGTGTATCAAGTAATGCTTGCATAGTTTGATATCCCTTGTATACCGGATCATGACATTGACATGCACGCGGAACGTGGAAGGAAAATGAGAGGAAATTCGGTGGAAGGAATGCGCGGAATGCTGGGGCGGCAGGTTGGAGATGACGAGGAGTCCGGCCCGAATGATCACGCCCAGCGCCAGCAGCAGTCACCAGAACGACAGAAGCGCCCTTAGGCACGTCTGCCGCGTTCGCGCCTGCTGACCTCCTCATCTCACTCACTCACTCCCTGTTGCA
The DNA here is from genome assembly GCA_023337935.1 of Elongisporangium anandrum. Lineage (NCBI taxonomy): Eukaryota > Oomycota > Peronosporomycetes > Pythiales > Pythiaceae > Elongisporangium > Elongisporangium anandrum. Next base: position 14,358 of record JAADXR010000233.1, read on the forward strand.
GCCGCATGGACGTCTCTCAAGCGACGCGGCGAGCGATGGACTCACCCGAGCAGGACGAGCGGCGGTGCGTTGCATGTATAGCAGATCTTTGTCTTGATGGCTTCGCTCACGCGATCTTGTGCCACAGCCCCGCTCTGCCGGTCAAGCGCGAGTCGCTGGCTCTGACGCTCGATCTGACGCCGAACCAGCAGGATGAAGAGGACAAGGCCCTCGGCCAGAGCGACCGGAAGGCGACGCTGCAGTTGCGGCCGGGCATCGTGCTCTTCGATCCGGAAGACCACGAGATCATGCGCGGCACAGGCCGACGCAGCACGTTCCACTTGCAGCTCGACTCCGCTGGCCACGACAACCAGACGGACCACGAGAAGAACGACGACGTCGAGGACGTCGAGGACCTCGAGGAGCGCATGCGCAACCGCGTGATCGAGGAGATCTGCGTCACGGAGAAGAACTACGTGCGCGACATCCGCACGCTGCACGACCACTACATCGTGCCGCTGGAGGACAACAAGCACCCGATCATGGACGACGCGCAGATCGCCGTCTTCTTCAACAACGTGCGGCAGCTGGTCATGCTCAACTCCAAGCTGCTCAACGATCTGCAGGAGATCGTGAACCAGCGAACGCCCGAGCGCGAGCCCAAGCCAGACTTCTCGCAATCGACCGGCAGCCGGCCGCGCAAGCAGTCGAATCCGCAGGCAACGCCGCGGCGCTGTCCAAGTCCCGGCACGACGTCCAAATCCGTCGCCCCCGCTTCGCCCGGTGGCATCGGCGCAGTGTTCTGCCGGTACGCACCGCTCTTCAAGCTCTATGCTGGCTACGCGAAGGACTACGAAGAGGTCGCGCGGCTACTGCAGAGCTACGCTGCCGACTCGCGCTTGGGCTTCACGGCGTTTTTGGAGAAGTGTCGCGCCCGCAGCGGCTCCGATACGCTCTTTGAGAGCTTTCTGATCATGCCGATCCAGCGCATTCCTCGATACAAGCTGCTGCTGGAGCGGGTCGTCGAGTACACTCCGCAGGACCATCCGGATCAGCTTTTCCTGACCGAAGCAGTGAACCGAGTAAGCTTCGCGGCCTCGTTGATCAACGAGACTGTGCGCCACCAAGAGAACCTTGAGACAGTGCTCAAGACCCAGACGCAGTTCGCAGGCCAACTCTCACTCTTCACATCCGACCGACGACTGATCAAGGCGGGAAAATTGATTAAGATGTCGACCAAGCGCCGAGAGGAAGTGATGCTGCACTTGTTCAACGACTTATTGCTCTACAGCGGAGTGCTCATCACGGGTGGCTATCGAGTCCGCCGCGTCGTGTATCTTCACTCTAAGGCTGTGGGCGTGAAGCGGCGGGTTCCGTCGTCGTATGGATCGCTCTTTGAGTCCAGAAGTCTTCGCGAAGACTGCGGCTTCGTGATTACGAGTCTGGAGAAAACGTTTATTCTGTTTGCCGCGACGTCTGAGGAGCAGAATGTGTGGGTCGACAGCATCGATAACGCAATTCGTGATGCTCAGAAGAACGCTAGTTATTCCACTGGTGAAGGACCAGCTGACGCAGCAGCATTGTGGGTTCCTGATGCAGTCGTCGGCTCGTGCACAATCTGCCACAGCGCCTTCAAAGTTTACTTTCGACGTCACCACTGTCGCCGTTGTGGCGCAGTCGTGTGCGGGAACTGCTCCGACAAGAAATCAATCCTCTTTGTTGCCGACTGCGCTCGTGAAGAGAGAGTTTGTGATCCGTGCTTCGTTATCCTCGACCTTGTGAAGACGATCGCGTTTCGATGGCTGGCTCGGGTGGTGGAATTCAAGGGCATTCTTCGACGTAAGAGGTGGCACAAGTGGACAGAGCACTACTTTGAACTCAAGGCGGGTATGCTCAAGCAATATACAGTCGCGTCAGCCAACGGCACTTCAGTCAAAGCCTGCACAGATATGTTGACGCTAGCTGGCGCAATTGTCATTCATCGATCGGACAGTCGAGCTCAAAAAAATCGGTACTGCTTCCAGATCTCTACATCCGACGCATTTGATTCCAATCCGATTGAGGACGATTCGTGTTCGGAATCCAGCAACACGAGCAACTTGATGTATAAATTATCTCCATTGAAGAACGCTGTGAGTCGCTTTGGCGATGCTGTGCTTAGTCGCGAGTCCGGAATCCAAAGTGATGCCCATTTCAACGGATCGTCCAAGAATTTTAACGACACGAACGAGTGGATCTTGTGTGCGAACAGCTACGAGGACGAGTTAGCGTGGTCAAATGCTATCCAGCGATCTGCGGACAGGGCTCTGAATCGCGTGCGACGGTCTCGTGTGACTGAGTATGCTTTTCCGATCTCCCTCGACCGGTCTAACAGCAGCGTACCGGTATCTCCAACCAAATTACGCTGCTCATCAGATATGGACTATTTTACTGACGAAGCGTCCAAACAGGAGCATCGAAGACTGCAAATTCTGAAAGAAATCTTGCGCTCAGAGGAGAGCTACGTCACATGTTTGGGCGAGTGCATTCGCTTATTCGTTCAGCCGCTCCTGCTTCGACAACTCGAGGGCCAAACGCTGTTCAGACGGCGTCAATCGAAGAAGAGAAATTCACTTCTGCATCCGTTTGGGGGTGGCAGCAGTAGCAATCTGGCGTTGACAGCAAGTGCGTTTTCAGAGCGCTCGCTGAACAACAGCAGTATCCAAAGCGTCAAAACTGTGCGCAAATACTCAGGTGTTCCAAGTGGACTGATGACGATGTCAACGCCTTCCGATAGTCGCCCAAGGAACGCCACGAGTCAGCTTCACAAGGTTTTGGTGCTGGATGCCGACATGGCAATCTTTTTCAGCAGTGTGGATCAGATCTGCACGTTGAACCAGCAATTACTGGAGCACCTTTCACGGCATATGGACGATACAATGGCAGGCAAAGATGATGGCGAGAGTGTGCATCGCGCGGTAAGTGATGTCTTGACTAATTGGGGCGTCTTTACGATATTGACATGCTGCTTTTGTGGTGTAGGGAGCTATTTTTCACGCGTATGCACCGCTCTTTCAACTCTATACGTCATATGCGAGTCGCCATGAATCAGCATTAAATGCAATCGCTACGCCTCAATTTGCAAACTTTCTCAAAGAGATCCCAGAAGAAGCCAGCATCAACCGACTGCGAACGTACTTGAATATGCCCATGGAACGGATTCCTCGGTACAAAATGTTTCTGCAGGAGCTGCTGGACTGCACACCACCAGACCATATCGACTTTGGTCCGCTGCAAGCAGCCATCAAAAGCGTGGATCTTGTGGCCTACAAAATCCAGGAGATCATCATTCGCCGAGAGAACGCGCGGAAAATTGAAGAGGTTGGCGCCAAGGTGGGTCTGGATCTCCGTGGCAAGCGATTTGTGCGCGAAGGCATTGTGCGGAAGGTTTGCCGCAGCAAAGTGCAGAAGTACTACTTTGTGCTCTTGGAAGATGGTAAGGTCAATGCCGTGAAGTCTTGTGGGTTTTGAAATTAACCATGGATGACATGCTCTCTCGACAGCGGTCGTGTACGGGCGCCTTGGCGGAGGAATTCCAAAGAAGAAATTCCGTCTGATCGACCTTTGGGAGTGCAAACTTTCGGATAATGCGGATGATATTCCAGACGTCATCAACTCTATGGCTGGGTCCACGCGGTCTCAAAAGTAAGTTGATTCATTGGCTTGTCTTGTTTGGCATTACCCGGGATTAACTTCGTGTTTCTGAATCCAGCACGGCCTTTTACTTCTTCTCGCCGCTCAAGTCCTTCATACTGCTCGCAGATTCGGAAGAGGAAAAGCTCAGTTGGACTACAAGCATTCGTGAGTCCATCAACCGAACGCTGCGCGGACGGACATCAATGCGAAGAGCAAGCGTTCGATCCGATCTCCTGCTGGACGAGGAGGAGATGTCGAGTGAATACGAGCTGGAAACCGCGTTCGTGATCAAAAACGGATGGCTGAATGTCATCACCGAAGACGCTAAACGTACGCGACGGCTGTGGATCTCGCTCACGTTGCAGACGCTTTCATTGTCGGCAGCATTCAAAGCAGCCCAACCTGATGAATCGATCAATATTGAATGGTGCGAGGCCATTCCGCTGAAAGAAGATACGTGCTTTCGGGTGCACGTCGTGCAGGACCGCAATGTACGTGCCCTGTACTGAATGCTATGCGTCCGATCGAAGAGAGGTGATGACCATTTTGCTGTTTGATTACAGAACCCTCGCGACCGCAAATCGTACGTTCTGGAGGCGCAATCACTGGCAGAGCGTGAGGAATGGCTACGTGCGCTGGTGCATTGCATTTCAGGCAGTAGTATGCCCAAGATGCTGGAGATGCGGCGTCGCAGTCTCAACAACGCCACTCTGGCTCCGATTTTCATGTTTGACAAGGTGTCGAACAACTGCACCATCTGCCAGCACAGCTTTGCTGTGTATCGCCCTCGCCATCACTGCCGGTACGTACGCCACTGCTGTATCTGCAGAGATACTAGTGAGACGAGGCGACTGATGTCTAATTGTTGCGTTTGGTTGGTGGGGATGCTACTCTAGGCTGTGCGGTCTGCTAGTGTGCGGGCATTGCTCGAAGCGCAAGTGGACGCTTTCGTACGGATCCAGCAAAAAGGCTGCTCGAGTGTGTGACAATTGCGCTGACGCCGCCATGGGTGGCGCGACGAGCTCCTTGACGAGCGAGCGGTAGCTTGGCATAGGCGTGAGAGTACAGTAAACAGAAACTGTGTAATCCGATCCCTTCGTCTCTCGGTGAGGTCTATGTTCCGGCCAACGCCAGCTTGGCTTTGTCAAGTGACGCATTCCATCTTCAGCTCTTCTCCGCGGCGATCCCACGCTGGAGATCATTACACACCGAACTCCGGAAGGCTGACTGATCCCTCGTGCAAAGGCCATCCTGTTGCAGGTTGTTCTTCGCCTTTTATGCGTTCTGTTATGGATACCGAAGGGATACCGTGCACCACAGTCAGTGTATGTATTTATAGGCATTTGTGTATATCGCTGCGTTCTATTTATAGTGTGCGGTTGACGGCCGAAATGGCGGTGAAGGTTCTATGAATAGGCGGATGAAACCGCCACTATTCAGTCTGAATCTCTGCGGTTTCACATATCCCAGCCGTTTCACAAGCCACAACAGCATACAGAATAGCCCAGCTGCTATTGCTCCTGCCTCTGCCCCAACCCCCCTCAAAAGCCAGTCAAATTCCCCTACCCACTCCCGTGTGACCAGATGGGTCTTCAGCAGTCTACCACCTGTTCACATAACCGAGATTCTATTGAAATTTAGACCCGCGGGTTTCCAACGCGGGTTTTGACTAAAGCCGAAAATCGTCTAATTGTTCCCTCACACTGGCGCCATTATTGGTCGGGGTGATTATTCTCTCTTTTCATTGGGCCACAAAGACGGCTGTCGATATTTCATTGGGTCCTGAACGCACCCAGGGAATCCGAGTTCTCCAAATAACAAAGCCCCGGCGCCCGCGATCACTGTGGAGCGAGACCACTCGGCCGCAGCCCAGCAGCAGCCTCCGTCGCCGGCGCTACATCGGACCCCACGGCATACGCGTCTCTCTCTCTGTCTTAGGTGACCCAAGCGAGTGAGTGTGTCTCCACTTCATAGTCCCAGTCCCCGAATGCGCTTTTTTCGCTCGTCCGATCGCCACTCGACCGCTGCCTCGTCGTCCTCTTCTTCCGCTCAGCCGCCGCAGTACAAGTCCCGTCGCCACTTCAGTCTGCGCAAGAGGTCGGAGGATCAGGAAAAGCCGCCGGTGAATAAGCCGGCCGCGTACTCGGTGGCGTCCACGGCGGCCTCGTCCCCGTCGCGGTCGTCGTCCCCGCGATTCAACCGCGAGTCGTCACCGTTCGAGCAGACCGACCGCACTTCGTCGCCGGGCATGTCTGCGTCGTCCCTGACCAGCCGCACCAGCAGCTCCCACAGCATGCACAACACGCTCGTGGACTACCGCCAACTGCGGTGCTCCATGTCGTACAAGAACCGCGTCAACCACGCGGACACGTATCGCGAGACCATGGCCACGTCCACAGCCAGTACGGCGCGTCTGAGCCTCTCACGTGTTAGTACCTCACTCGGAAGCACGTCCCGCGGCAGCATCTCGCGGGCCAGCATGCGCTCCAGTATCAGCGACGGCGAGGCGCGGGCCACCGTGTCGTCCACGTCCTCCGACAGCATGCGCATGACCGAGGCCAACGTGGCGGCGCTGCACACGCGCCGCGCCTTCCAGCAAATGGTGCTGGCCATGGAAGACGAAGAGTCTGGCGACGAATACGACTCAGACGCCGACTTCGTCCGCTCCAGCAATTCGGAGAGCTCTGGCGGCGTCGTGTCGCTCGCCATGGACGACTACCGCAAGTTCCAGTACCGACTGCGCCAGCTAGAGGACCTGTGCAACGAGCAGGCCCACAAGCAAATGCAGATGGAGGAGACCATCGAGCAGGAAGTGCAGATGCGCACACGAAAGGTCGTGGAGGCCATGGAGAAGAAGATCGCCATGTACAAGCAGGCCAAGGAGGTCGAGCTGGAACGTGAGCTGCAGCGAAGAATCTCGGGCTTGGACCCAACGCGCCTGTCGACCCCAGCCATGCGCGGCAGCATGCGCGAGAGCGTGCACGGCAACGGCAGCTTTGCTGAGAAGAACAAGCCGCTGGAGAAGATCTTCCACCCGCGACGCGCGCGTCGTCGATTGGAGATGATGAAGGAGCGCGAGGAGCAGCAGAAGCGCGAGATGGAGCAGTTCCGCGAGTTCATCCGCACAACCGAGGCCAACAGCAGCCGCACAGCCGACACGCTGTCCGACATCCGCCGCGAGGCCTGCGGCGAGTCACTCAACGCCCTCAACGACCCCCTGCTCAACGACAAACTGGTGGCCGCGTCCCCCGCCGACCTGCTCGAGATCATCTGCGTCCTGCGGTCGCACGTGAGCGAGCAGGACACCCAGCTGGAGCAGGCCCGCGCGTACCTAGACGCCGCTCTGAACGCAAAGGACGAAGCCGAGGAGACCGCACGTGAGGCCATGACTATGACTGTGGCTCTGGATTCGCGGTTAGACCAAGTGGCACATGAACTGTCCTTCCTGCGGGGCCGGTCATTGTCCATGGCGTCCGTCTCCAGTGAACAGCTGTCCATGTCTGCGCGGCGGTCGCCGTCCTGAGTGTGAGTGGCGTTGAGTGTACACCAGAAGTCGATGTGTATTTTTTTGGATCACCGCCGCCTCCACTCGGATAAAAAAGTTTTGTTAGCTGAATCGCCTAGAAGCAAGGCGGGCGATGCGAAGCGGATGAGGAAGGTGATATGGAGAGAGAGAGAAGGAAAGAGAGAGAGAGACCCGTCTAAAATATTAAACGAAGCGAATGACAGCTCCCATTACATTGGAATTTCTTGCTGTTCACACGGGTGAAGATACGACGATTCATCGTGTCTACTTGTGACGACGAGACGACGACCGCGGTGTCGAGCCACGACCGTTCACCAAATTGTTCTGTCGATCAACGCCCGTCAGACGTTGGAGAGTACTGTAACAGTGTGTATCCAACCCACCTGTTCTTGTCGCAACCTACGCTTTTCCAGGTCGCGCCGAAGCCGGTCTTCAAAGTCTCCCAAAGTTAACTGGAGAAAGCAAAGATCGCATTAGTGACCTTCAAATACTACATTGAAAAGGTGACAGATAGGATATGATGGACAAATAGCCATACCTGCTGAGCTTTGCGTGTGATCCAAGGCACAAACGAGCATTCTCGAAACATTTCCTCCATGATTCGGTCCTTGGTTTCCTCGCGACGCTCCAGATCCATTTGAACGCGACCGAGAAACAGATTTTGGACGGCACCCCAAGTAGGCGGCTGTTTCTTTCTGCGACCATTTGGTTGAAGTGGCGCGCGATCTTCAACTTGCGGCTGCGGACTTGATTTCTGCGGCTGGCGTGGGGCCATGCGGTCGAGGAAATCGTCTGATATATCGCTCTGTCGTCAGTAACGACAATGGTCAGTACAGTACTGCACATTCCTGTCATGATCCATTAACTCAGACGCACCCATGCCACACGTGGTTGATAGGTGACACCGCAGTTGGGGCACTTCTTGCGTTTCTGTGTTAGCTCAGAATACGATTGCGGATTGCCGCATTGAGGGCATTCCTGCATGATCCAACCGCACAACTTAGCACACCAACCCACAGGACCGCCTGTTAGGACCGCACCTTTTTGTCAACTCGTGTCATGTACACAGCCTCCTCCCTTGTTCGGCGCAGTTGCTCGATGCGCGCGCGTTCGGCCGCCTCCATGCGGCGCACGAAATCCTCGTGCTTTTGGTTGTTTTTCTCATCATCGTCGTCATCCGATCCATGGCTCTTTGGCGCAGAGTTCCCACTGTTGCGCAGCCGTGGCTTGAAGCGGCAGTTCCTAGCGTCGTCCAGTCGAGCGAATGTCTTGCGCTGCGGATTGCGGCCCTTGGGTCTGGACAATTGGTCCAGTGCGTCCTGGTTGGGCCACAAGACGTCAGTGGTTGGTCCAAAGGTGACCGCAATTGTGTTCTTACCTGGTTGGAGGCGCGTCGTGGTGGCTTGGGGCCGTCACTGTCCACGAGTGTGGCGAGAAACACGCGCCTTTGCATAACAGAGAGTTGGTCCCACTGGAACGTGCTGAGCTTCTCCTTCATGGTCGCGGTCTTGCCAACAGAGTGACTAGTGAGTCCGTGGCGCTTCTTGAGCACGTCCCGATCCACTGACTTTGGCCTCTGCTTCTGCTTTGGCGCTTTGCTATTTTTCTGTGCGTCCAATTGGCCAACGAGAGCCGTGGCAGCGGTCTGGATCGCGTCCTCGTCCTCAAATGCGTCGTCCTCCTGCTCGTACTGAGGCTCGTCTGCGGTCGCTTGTTGAAGTACAATCGCAACCTGCTGCGCTCGTGACTGCTGAGTCTCCTTCACCACGGCCGCACTTGTGGCCTCCAGTGTCTGCTGGATCTCTGCATTGCGCTTGTTGGCTGCGGCCGCGTCCTCCGTGTCGATCTGCGCAGCCAAAACGGAGAGCTTATCCACTGGAGTCGTCTGGTTCCGCTTCTCTTCAGCTGCGATGGCCACGAGAGGATTCACAGCAGCCTGATCTCGAGCCACATCCACGAGCGTCATGGAGGGCGGCGCATTGGCTGGAGCCGCAGTTTTCGAGGGCTCTGGGTCCTCCTCTTCGCTGTCCACGAACAAATCGTCGTCTTCACCCTTGGCCGAAGACTTGGTCGCTGCTGGAGCCTCCGCGTTCTCATTCGCCTGCAGACCCTGCACGAAGGCCATCAGAGCCGACGCCATGAGCGATCAGAGCGAGAGAAACGGATGTGATGCAGCTATTTCCTGTTTGACACGCATCAAGGGACGGGGGTTACGCACTTGATGACAATGAAGACCAACCCAATCGGAATCCCAAAGCGATGTTCATTGTGCTTTCTTCTTCAATCGACGCAAGTATCGAGGCCGCAACAGCTCCATGACGTTGGCCTGAGGTGTCTCGAGAGCGTACACATGGGTGGGAGCAGCAGAGGTTTTGCCCATTGCTCGGCGCTTGAAGAACTCGTTGGTTGTCATGTTGTGCGCCACTAAGTATCCATGGAAGCAGCAGAAGAGAAGCAGACCAAAGCCTGAGGTTTCAGAGAGAAGGGTGAGCAGTAGTATATAAACATATCGCATAGAAAGACACGCACCCATGAAGCTGCTGAGCAGGAAGATCACTACGTTGCCGGCCTGGTCGTGAATGAGGTATCGGATCGCCACACTGGGGTCTCCTGTGATAGTCTCGCCTGTGGTTTCGTGCTGAAAAGTCTCGTTCAGCAGCGGCAGATAGGCCTCGTACAGGATGAAGAACAGCACGTAGCTGCCGTAGCCACAGAGCAGCGTGTTCATCTGCAGCATTCAATAATTCAGTCTTGCGAGAGAAGCCAGTCAAACACACAGATCGCACCATGATAAAGCGCAGAAACAGCGCGTGGTTCCGTTCTCCAATGCAGGTGTTTAGCCACGTACAGTCTACAGGAGAACAAGGGCGATCAGAAGACTAGCCAAGACCAAGCGCTTGGTTGCGTACGGTGATCAAAGCGCGGGACGCAGATGTCGCACACAGCGCAATGCTTGGAGCGCGCGATCCTGTTCCCAGTACATAAATCAATTCTCTTGAAGGAGGAGGAGCTATTAGGAGCACGTACTTGGTTGTTGTACAGGTCGTACACTTGCGCTTCGTGTAGAGCACGTTATCGTACTCGTAGTTATCGAAGATCTCAATCGTTCCTGGTTAATTAGAAGGTTGTTAGGACCAACTAAAAGGCATGCATCTCTGGCTTACATGGGAACGTACGAGGGAGAAGGATGCCAGGACTGCAGGTGCATGCTGTGATAAAGCTATGCAGCGCAGCCAGCACCACAAGAGCGCTCAGGTAAATGTGGCCAGAGCCGAGGGACCCATTGGGCAGATGCGGGAGCCCCTCCACGAGGAACAGTGCGTAGCCTCCCCCGACCAGAGTCAGGTAGAAGACCTACACAGCAGCAGCTATGGCTTGGTTCCAGGGATCGTCTCTGGATGAATCCATCTCAGTCGCTCACCTGCATCAACGGATTGGGCTCATACAGCGCGTAGTGCAGCGGCCACCAGCTCTCACTGCATAGCCAAGAGGGTCATGCACTGGGTCAGACAGAAGCAGCGAAGGCAGAGGCAGTCTGCGGGCGGCAAGAGACAGAGAGAGAGCGCACCGGGGCTTCTCGTGGCGCGTCATTTTCCAAATCAAATGCACAGCGTCTACTGCCACCACTTTGGAAACACATATGCAGTAAGAGAGGATGATAATTATCAGAAACCATCCATGCAATGCTGCATCTGATTCTTCAGCTACAGATGGAAGAAGGCGAAGGGCAGACTCTCGGCCTTGCCAGCGCCTCTCTTGACGAACACGGCAGAGCGGGCCAGTGGTTCCACGGTTGCTCCTGACGCGAGGGATCCGCTGATCACGGCCCTGGGACCATGGGCGAAGGCCGGTCGGAAGCGTGAAACGTCCCACACAAAGTCTTGGGCTGGCCTCCATCCACGAAGCGGAAGAGCCAGCCGTGGCAGTCGGAGTGGATCTCATCCCGCCGTTGCTAGGCAGGCATCTCGAACCGTGCGATGACTTCGATCACTCGGTCCACCAGTGACTAGCCGTGTAGGTGCGCCCATGTCGGATTGACGCACAAGATCACGAGACAGTCGTCGTCCGGTGCACGCAGCTCCGTCAGCAGGACATTGGCCTCCTGCTCCGTCAGCTGGTTTCATTCTCGGTCTCCGGCAGCCTCAGTATCCGCACCCATGGCTCCCTGGCGATGGCAATAGGATGCGACGGCTGAGCTGAAAGGGAACCGCGAAATCCAGCAGCCCAAGCGGACTGAGACAGGAGAGGATCGCTGGATCCGACCGTTGCCTCGTACGTGTGGCCAGCAAGGGCCAAGGGCTCTGGCCCATGAGATATGCAGCCATTACCTCAAAAACGCCAGTACCGTGCCTACTCTCTAGGGGCATATACTGCCGCCAGGAGTATAGACGAGCCATCTTCATGCGCCTTGAGGACCGAATACCCCGTCTAAACAGATCGAATTTGTGGCCTGGAGCACAATCTGGTGATGGACTCAGAGGGAGAGAGCTGAGAGAGACAGAGAAAGGACCTCGCAAAGCTGATATGGAGCCGCTTGTCAGCACACAAACCCAGCTTTTAGTCGACTAAATCCCCGTCCCCTTCGCACTCAGCAATAATATCTAATCGGGTTCTTCAACCGACTAGAAACCAAGTCGCGGGGCTTTGCGGTCGAGGTGAGGGCAGTGGTCATTTTCAAAGGCGGAAGGACGGACACGATGGACACGCGCGTGTTCGTGCGGCTCTATGACGGGCGCAAGCAGCAGGAGAGCGAGGACGAGGTGCTGTCGCTGCCTCCTCCCCCTCTCACCTGGAGCGGCGTGGTCTCCGCCATGATCTCGGCGGTCACCAAGCAGCCGGATGCGCCCGAAGACGCGGCTGTGGCCATGGCGCGGGTCTTTCTGCTGCCTACCGAGCCTAACGGCCTCGCGGCTGAGGTAAGCCATGTGAGCGCTAGAGGTCGGAGGCTGCACTTACTCACGGAGCACCTCTCTTAATGTGTCTGCTGATAGCTGAACGCGCGTTCGCTGCGCTTTGGAATTCGCGAGAACGACCGCTTCGTGATCTCGCTCAATGGCGAAGACTACTCTCCTCCTTCAAGCGCTGAAGACGCGACAGAGACCGAAGCCAATGCCATATCCCCTGCAGTGGCCAAGGCTCCAGCAGTCACGACGGAGCTCCCACCCATCATCACGGTGCAGCCGCCGCAGTTCGACGCCCGGCCGGTGCCTCGCGGCCCTCCGAGTGGCAACATTGGCGGAGGAGCTCCTCCCGGCGGTCTCATGGGCATGAGCAAAGGCACCAAGCGCTACCGCAGTATCTCCGGTGCGCATTACAGACCTCTCTTATGGTCCTACGCTTCGGTTCTGATTATTCTCATTGCGTGCGTAGGCAAAATGGCTGCCATCAAGGCGCTGGGCGACAAGGGCCTGATCAGTGCGGAAGATCGAGGCCATCTGAAAGATCTGCTGCTGAACAACGACTCGCCTGCGCTGCAGGACGCTCTGGACCGATACAACAGTACGGGTGATTTCCAGGCCGTGAAAGATCTGCTCAGCCAGGAGCTGCAGCACCCATCTGTCAAGCGCAACGCCGGCGAGTGGCTCTCCGAAAGCCTCATCAACGACATCTCGCTCAACTTCGTAAGAATGTGCTGCTTGGAAGTGCTCTAGGTGCCCTTGAACTGACTGTTGCTCTTCATCTGATGCAGCAAACGACCGATTCGTCCGAGTACCCGGCCGACAACCAGCGCACGAGTGGCTACTCTTCGTCCTCGCCGGCTGCCCAGCCCCAGAATCCGTTCATGTACCACGCTCAGAGTCCCGGCTACAGCCGCGCCGGATACCAGGAGAGCTACACCAACAGCACCACGTCATCGCCTGTGTATCAATCCAACAACAGCCCTGTGGCGCCGACCAGTGAGCCCATGACTAGTTACCAGCAGCAGGCCATGCAATGGGTGCAAGAAGACAACATGCACTCCTCTGGCTACGAACCACCAATGTCGTCGCTTCATCACGCGTCGGAAGCGCCTGGCAGCGGATACAGTCACATGCAACGTCATGCGCCAATGCGACGTCCAGGTGGCTACGACTCATCCTCAACCATGCCTGGCTTGAGTGAGATAGGCTACGCGCATCACAATGGCTATGCTGCTCCGCCCATACTGCCTGATCAGTATGGCGACCATGGCGTTGGTATGTATCCGAACGAGATGATGCCTCCCGCTGCTTCCCATGAGTACGGACGCATGGGTGTCATGGGCTCCTACGGCATGGTTCACGACATGCCACACGGAGGCCCTGCCTACGGCGCTCCGTCAATGCTGCATCATCAACAACACCAGTTCAGTACTGGTGGCTACCCTGCTCCGGGATACGGCAGCATGATGAACTCCAACGGATACGACTACTACTCGCCAGGATACGCGTTTGGCAAGTCCCAGCTCCGCAACGGCGGCAAATGGACAACAGCGCCGCCGATGCCTTCGTACCCGCCGCCGTGCTCCAAGGAGGAGAAGAAGGAGAAGATTGAGAAGTGGCTTAAGAAGCGCGAGAACCGCAACTGGTCCAACAAGCCGTCGTACCCTGTGCGTCACAGCATCGCCAAGAACCGCAAGCGAGGCGAAGACGGTCGCTTTATCACGAAGGCCCGACTGGCCGAAATGGCTGAAGAGCAGGCAGCCGCCGCGGCTGCTGAAGGCAACGGGTCCTCTGTGCCTTCAAATGAGCGCAGCCTCGGACTGGAAAACGAGATGCAGTTCCTGCCGAATGCGGCAACGCTGCCAGCGTGTTAGAAGCGTGTAATTCATTACCTGTAAGTAAGAGTAGCGAATGTACTGTCGGTGTTTAACTTGAGTTCTTTCTCTTCGCACGATCAGTAGTACCGTAAAACGTATCTCAGATTGACTTCATATCATGAAGACAAAGAAGAATGCTTCTTCCACGATGATCAAAAGACTCCATTGGATATTGATTCATAATACATTCAACGCGTTAATGCACGACACTGGGGACATCTAAAGATGGGATGCATAGATAATATAGGTCGGCAGTCTTCATAGAGGCAGAATGGCACGACTGACGCCGATGGGCGCCTGGGCGATCTCGGTCTTGAGTTTCATGCCGCTGTGCTTGACGATGTCGCCGAGAACCTCGTACTCGTCCTTGGCGCTGCAGAGCGTCTGCGGGTCCTCCCAGCTGTAGCGATTCCAGTTGAGCACCGACACGGCCCACTGGTCGGCCACTTCGCGCGACGAGCCGGCGAATGTGAACATTTGCTTCTCGGTGTGAGGCCCCACAGGTGCTCCGGAACTGGCGCGACGCCGTCGGGGGCCGGTGGGACGCGGTGTCGAGTCCACTCGGAACTGGTATGGCACCTGCTTGCGGTCGTCGGGCAGCAGGAAGACCTCGACCTTGGCGCCCGTGAGCTGAATGGCCCCCAGCAGCTCTCCGCCCATGTGCGAGAAGTAGCGCAGTAGGCCCTCGTCCAGCATACAGTACACGATGCGCACCTCCTCGCCCTCGACCTTGAGCAGATAGCCCTCCACGTTGCCGCCGCCGCTCATCTTGCCTTATTGGATATGTGGAGGAGGATGGAGATTCCGGAATGGGGATATGTGGTGTCTCCAAAACGCAGAGACCGCCATTGAAGTCTGGTCTTTTGAATCTAGGCAACAGACTGCGAGGGCAATTGCGCACGAAAGGGTTGAGTGGCGAATCAGGCAGGGAAGACGAAACTGCACTATTTTATATACTGCATCTTATGTTGCATTTATTAAAGTTATGTGATCAAAAAATAACCTTAAAAACACATTTATGGTGAATGTTAATGCAGTTGATCCTTCATGCTTCGCAAACATAAATGGTGTTCGCCATATGTGTGTGGAGTGTAGGTCCTCACTCGTACTTTACGCTGTCCTTTACAGTGAATGCAGTTGCGCGTAACCTCCACGTGAAGCGTCGCCGTGTAACCATCTGCAAAGCCAAGTCAAGCAGCAGAAAGCCATGCCACCTGCGCGTGCTGTGCGGCTGCTCTCATCCCAGGAGCCCAATGGAGAGCAGGTGCTGGACGACATGCGGGCCTATGCGGACGCTCATCAGGTGCAAGATATGCTGCAGCTGCTGCTGGCTCGGCTGCTAGAGGCTCAGCCCATGGACCCGTTCGAGTTCCTCATCGACGCCGTCCAGCACGATCCAGCGCTGGATGCGCTGGAGGAAAAGGCGCGGCTGCAGAGATACGATCTGCGCAGAGAGAAGACCAAGAAAGCGCTAGTCGATTCATTCTTCAAGCGGCTCGTGGTACTGCAGCGCACGCAACATGGCGACAGGCGCGAGCTCGGAGCAGACCTGGCCAGCAGGTTCCTGATCGAGCAGCTCAAGCTGGACGAGACGCGGAGACACCTGCGCACTTTGTTCCCTCGCCACTACAGAGACCTCGCCCAGTGGTTCCTCACGCACGAAAAGGAGCTCGGCGCTGCCTTGACCCTGCATCAGTTCTCCAGCAGCTGCATGAAGGTGCTCGCCACGTTGGCCATGGCCTGAGATGGCTACATCTTTCAAGTCGGCTATGTCACAAGTTGGCAACTAAATTTAACATGCTCACATTTGAATCGGTTAGTCGAGTGCGGCTAAGTCGACATTGACCAGCATGCAGAGAGAGCAGGGGTCATGGGACTGGCTGGTTCCGTTCATTCCGCCCGTGCTGCGTGTGAACAGAGAAACGCGAGAGGCCCTACAAGCGCATCTGCGAGAGCTGTCTGTGCGC
This sequence comes from Elongisporangium anandrum, assembly GCA_023337935.1. NCBI lineage: Eukaryota > Oomycota > Peronosporomycetes > Pythiales > Pythiaceae > Elongisporangium > Elongisporangium anandrum. Next base: position 30,283 of record JAADXR010000233.1, read on the forward strand.
GATCTGCTGCAGCAGCTGATTGCAGGTGTTAAGCAGCACTGGCCGCTGCTGCTGCGCTTCGGTCTTCCCGCCGTCGTGTGGATCGCAGGTCTGCTGTGGGTTGATCGCCATGCGCACGAGTTCAGCAACGCATACGTGATCCTCTCGGGCTTCGTACTGCTGGGCATCCATCTGCTGTCTGGAGATGCAGCCAAGAGCGAGACTGGGCTGAGCGCGTACTCCATTTTCAACCCAGGCACCCAGCGCATGCTCGGCTCGCTCTCGGCCGAGCAGTTTGAGGTCAGAGTGTCTTCTTCCACGGGACTAGAGGCACTTGGAATGCTGACCCTTCTGTTGCTGTAGGACGAGATTCGCCATCGGGGGCCTGAAGCTCGCGGCCACGCAGAGCCACAGCCGCCACGAGCGGCTCAGCTCGAAGCCGAATCAGATGAAGACGACGATCCGTAAGAGGATGACTGCAACCACACGTTCGCCGGTACACGTCTGACTAATGTTGTTGCTCTGTGGCGTAGGGATTTGATCTTGGCGCTTCAACTCTCGCTCCAAGAGAAGAAACGGGAAGAGCGCAGAGCAAGACGACGGCGCTGAGAGGTGCATTGATTCTCCATTGCGCTTGTTATCTCAAGGCAATAGCCCAAAGGGACGAGTATGATGGAACACTGGGGTCATTTTGCGTGTTCAGCTGTTGAAAGTCTTCTAGTCATGCGAAAAGAGCGCAACAAATACGAGCACAAAGGCAAATGGTTCATCATTACTACGACACGCACGCACAAACATCCACTTAACCAAAGCCGAATGGGCAACGAGACACTCGGGGCTCGTCTTCCTCTGGCGTCGGCTCTTGCTCCAGCTTGGCCACACTAACGCTCTCTGCTGGTTTCTCAGTGAAGGAAGGACGCTTTTGGCCGTACTGCTTGGAGGGCGAGCGCAGCATGGAGCAGATCATGCCGACTACATCTCCAGAGATATTAGATTATACTTCAAGAGCAAGTGCATGGACGAGAGCTGGTCTTGGGCTTACCCATGATGAGGCCGATCGAGATGAGCATCAGCGGAGAGAACATGTGCAGCTGGTCGGGCGAGGTAATACTGTCGTTCATGGACACGACTGCCAGAGACACGAGCACGGCCATGGCCATGAGGCACATACCGAAGAGCGACAGCAGCTGTAGCATTTGGCAAATGACATCATCAGCTGACCAGTCTGGCATCATACTAATCGCTGGGTTCTTCACGTACCATGTATCCGTCCTGTAGAAGCAGCGCAATGATCATGGACGAACGGGCTGGTCTCTCTCGCTCCTGCTCTCGCTTGGCCTCAACCACAACGGGCGCTTTCGTCGGCTGCGGTGTCTTCTCGCTCTCCGTCACAGTGGCAGTCGCAGTGGGTCTCCTAGCGCGATGGCGATGGGCAGAAGCTCCGTGGCCATGACCGTGACGCGGACGATAGCGGTAGGCCACAGCGGCCGCTGTTGCAGAGCCGGCGAGCGTGAGCAGAGGCACGAGCAGTCCCATGCGAGGCGCCATAGTCGATCTCTTGAGATGGCGTCGAGTCTGGAAGTGAAGAGCTCTTGGATTCAGCACTGACGCCTTCCAGCTGCTGTGGCAGATTGCGCTCCAAGCGTTTTGGGAGGTTTGGGCATCAGCTTTGTGAGGAACAGAAGAACGATGCATTCAGCCAATCAGACGCCACATGCGACGATCCACATCGTCAGGTCGTTATTTATGGATGCAATCGTTATTTGTGGGTTTAGACCAAAATACATGTACGGCATGAATCGCATCAATGATCAAGATGCTTCTTCGACTGCGTACCTAGTACAGCATTGGTGGCATTTATAAGGCCTTATATTTTGAGCTTCTTCATGAGCACCACGACGTCGCGCTGCACTTCCTCATCCTCTGGGGTTTTCACCGGCACTTCCTTGGCACGAATCAGCCAAGTGGCGGCCTCGCTCACGTTCTTCATCTTGAGATACGTCTGTGCCAGCAGGAACGTGTTCTTCTTCCAGAAGCCTGGACTGATATTCTCTGCACGTCACGAGAATTGTCAGCGACTGATGTTTTGCGTTCATAAATACGAGCAACACCTTGAAACTTACCAGCAGCAAGAAAGTAGGAGATGGCTTCTTCGTACGTTGCCGAAGGGGGCGTCCCAAACAAGGCCGAGGCCGCTCGCTTCTCGATCCAAGTCATGTCGGCGAACGCGAGACACCACTGACCCAGGATATTATGACATGTGGCGTCCGTAGGATCGAGCTCGATGGCACGTTGAATGTGGTCCTAAATAGAGAACTTGTGAGTGCTGGGGTCGTCCAAACTCAAGACAACACGATCTTACCCGAATGACGTAAGCGCCTGCGATTTTCTCCTTCAGGTCACGAAAGTTGCCCACGGTGCTGGACACCAACATGATGCTCATTAGACTTGCCTGTTCATGAGCGAAATAAATACAAGAGCTCACCCAGTCATGATGCCCATCCACTTGTTGCAAAGCGCCGAGTTGGCGTCCAGAGCGTATGCCTGCTCTGCGTACGAGAGTCCCTCCAAAGCGATGGCCTTCTTTTCTTCAGGAGATTCCGTTTCGTCCACTAAGGAATTGCAAGCTCGCGCGAGACGCCAGAGCTAGAGCACATTTTCTCCGTTAACCACCGCATCGAATTAAAAGAATCACACTCCAAACTTTACCAGCTCTTTCTCGCTGCGGTGTGCCGGTAGCGCAGCCTTCAGGTACGCGCGGGTCTCCTTGTGGCTGTTCTGCTCGAACAGGGTTTCTGCGTGACTGACAATCGAGCCAATATCCGAAGGCACTGCCCGCTTTTCCTCGTTTTCGTCCGGTGTCACTGGGGATGGCGCACGTCGGAATTCTAGTGGAGACTGGGAGGAAGCAGGCTGCTGTCTCGATGGCTTGCCACTGGATTCTACGCAAAGGACGTTAGCGTGTGGTTAAATGCCACTTGCGGTGGACTGCGTACCATTGTACTGTCGGATCATTTCAAAATCGCTTTCGTCGTGTGGGAACACGGCCTTTTCGGTGATGACGGGCACGCCAGGCGTTGTGACAGTCGACTGGCTTAGCACTTCCACCGTTGCAGCTGTTTGCAAATCCATATCCATGGCAGAATCAGCACCAACTCACGACGGGACTTTGTTCTTTGCAGCGAAGCGAACAAACCTGTGAAGATGCCGATGGCGATCCACATGAGCGGGGGGAACATGGGCAGCTGTGCAGGTGAGAGACTTTCATCACCAGTCCACGTAAGGATCATGGACACCGAAGCCACAAGGATGAGCAGGACCAAGCCAAAGACGGACAGCAACTAAAGGCAAGCAAGCAATCCACGAGCGTAAGTTCATGAACTGACCAAGCTGAGCATCTTCAGTACTCCAGCTCACCATGTTCCCTTCTCTCGTGATGAGCATCAGCTGCTGTTGCTGCTGTATATCCTCTCCGGTTTCGTCCTCGTACTCATAGTCTATCTCTGAGAGCGACTCGTCTCGCTCTTCGTCGTCGTCAATCTGGCTGGATCGGCTCCATCCGCTGCCCTCGCCACTCTGCTGCTGCTGCCGGGTGAGACCTGCGCCGCCTCCTTGCTCCTCCTCTTCTCCGTCGGGCCTCGCACCACGCGTGGCGTAGCGATACAGCACTGTGGCGGCCGTGGCCGTGCCAGCGATGGCCACGAGCGACCAGATCAGGCCCTTGTAGCTGCTCATGAGGCTTCAATTGCGCTTCTGAGTGGCGAGCGGCGTGAAAGGAGTAAATACCGGTACCAAACCGGTAGAAGTCCTGCGATCGCTGGTCAGTTATCGCGGAGGCCTCGGCATGCTGAGCCATGACGGCGGAGCGGAGCTGCTGCCGGATCTACCTCGGCGGCGCGGCCCCAAGCCCAAGAAGCCCCGAGAGCCCAAGCAAAAGAAGGAGCCCAAGTGCAGAGACAGAGGCAGCAGGTTCAACGAGAAGCACGCGATCAAGTACGGACTCACGGTCTCCACGCGCAATGCCAATGGAGACGTGGAGGCCGTGATGTGCAAGTTCTGCATCGCGTACGGCAAGGAGGCGACCAGCGCCTCACAGCGCAAGCGCCGCATGACGGCCAACATCAAGCACTTCCGCCAGCCATTCCGCCCGGACCACTATCTGTCGCACATGGAGATCAACCACAAGATCAAGTGGTCAGCCTATGAACTCGCATCCGACGCGGAGAAGGAGTTGTTCTTCTCGCCCGACGCAGTCGCGGCCCAGCAGAGCGATCGTCTGGCGCAGAGAGACGAAGACTTTGTGCACAAGAGCGAGCCCATCACTGAGCCCCGCAGCGAACCGACAGACGAGATCCTCAACCGCATGCGGTCGGTGCGCCTGCCAGCGTCCGAGATCGAACGGCGTGTTGTGGAGCTGCTCGTGGGCACCATGTTCTTCGACCCGAGTGATGAAGTTGGTGTGACCAAGGCGCGTGCATTGGACGTATTTGTGCCCAAGCCCGACAGTCAACAGGGCAATTACGAGATCGTGATCAGGAACCAGCGACTGTTCGACCTCGCCATCAAGTACATCGCGTGCGGCGCGTCCTTTCGCCTCGCAACGCGGCTAATCCAGTGCACTCGCGAAGAGACCAAGCTCACGTATTACACAGGCTGCTCAGAGCGAAAAATTGCGGGGTACGTGCGTGCGTTGCTGGCCAGCAATATACAGAAGATCTCGTGGATGATGCGCACGGCCTGGGCCTACGCCATCGCCACGGAGACGGCCGTGCACCAGGGCACGTCATATCTAGACTTGCGAATCCGTCTGTACCAGAATGGGACGCTGCAGGACTTTCATCTTATGGCGCTGCCTGCCTTCGACCTGTACCCAGCGCTCGCAACCGTGCAGCGTCTGGAAAATCTATTAAACATTATGGACTCGAACTGGCGTGCCAAGCTGCTAGGCACGACGACAAATGGCGGCGTGCACACAGGACGCAACAGAGCCATGACTGGCAGTCAGCAGGGTCTAGCGGCTCGATTGACGGGTCTCGTCACTAGTCCCGGCTTCTACTTGATTTGGAGCGGTCTGCATCAGCTGGAGCTTGTGGTCAAAAATTGCGTCACAGATTTCTGCGAAGGTGCATTCTACGATGAACTTGTGAATATATTGGCAGCGCTGAGGCGCGCAGACACCGATGCGTTTCCAGAAGGTATCGACATTCCAGAGATCACAGCGTCGTACAGCGTCACTCGGGGCTTTCCCGGCGTCTTTATGCAGGCACTCAAGTGGCTCATGGAGCGGCATGGGGTCATCATGCAGTATCTCCAGACATCTCAATTGACTTCGGTGCCGTCGCCCTCTTGGTGGGTTTGCGTGACTGTTGCACACCGACTCATGGCTGAAATCGAGTACTTCGCTGAGAAGCTAAGCCAAATGGAGCCTGGCGAGAGCTTCGTCAGCGACCAAGTGCAAGAGCTTTGCAAGCTTGCGCTTATCATGACAGACGTTGTGAACGCGCGACGTGATCTGTGGGACCGTCGAGACGCCGAAGACGCTTGCTCATCGGGATCGTTCCTTTTGACATACCAGAACGCGCAGCAGTTCATTCAGAAAGAAGGTGGACCTATGGCGATTGAGATGTTTGACCGGCTGCAGGGCATCGAGCGACTACACATATCCAAGTCTGTGGCGAGTTTTGCTGTGAATTTGATTGGTGGAATGGCTACAGTTGCGCAAGAAGGACGTCACTACTGCGTTGAGAGTACTGGTGTGCTCGTGAATCCTCCGCTTGTGATGCCTTACTCTCTATTTGAGATGGGTAAGGACGCGTTTGCCAAGGTGGTCGCCTTGCAGAAAACTAGACTTCTTGCGACCTTCTCGGACCAAGAGATCGATACTCTTTATCGTGAATACGATACATTCCATCACACTGTCCGACATGAAAGCAAACTAAAGGGCACTCTCAAGACGCACGGTCGTGACACAGACATCACTTTTGCTTGGTCGTGCCTTAGCGGTCGCTTCCGACTGCTCCAAGAATTTGCATGCACGCTTGCTTCGGTTGTACCGGAAGGATCCGCTGGAACTCTAGCCACTGAGCTGCGAACGCTCAACTGGGAAAAGCCTGACTACCGCCAGACTATGGTGGATTTTTCGCTGGAGGGAATTCTGCACGCCAAGCAGAAGATCAAGGTGGATCTCGTGGACATCAACTACAGTCATGCATCGGTCACTAGTGAGGAAGAGGATTCCGCACCGGATTATATAGGCGGCCCCCACTCTATGCAGTCCATCTTGGACAGCAGTGACTGTTTAACCATGGGAACTTGTCTCGGGGGCGTCCACACTCCCGATGCCTCAACAATACCGCCTCTAGAGAGCTTGTCCAGCGGCGTTCCCACTGGCCCTCACGATATGGACCCATTGCCATCGGTGTCAAGTGGCTACATGGTTGTGTAAAATCCAATCACCCAATAAACTAAAACCCATATCACTTTCAGTAAGTTCGCATCAAGGTGCTAAGTTCGCTTGAACTGACTCGCTGGTCAGTCACCTGTTTGCGAATCATCATGCGAATCAACGCAGTCCTGCCTCTGGTTCTGCTGGCTGATGTCGCAAGTGCGTCCACAGAGGTATTCACCGGTAACGCCACCACCTACGGGCTGGATGACGCCATCGGCGGAGCCTGCAGTGCGCGTCGCGCTCCGTCGGGCGTCACCGCAGGGCTCTTTGTGGCTATGAACAAGCAGCAGTACGGTGATTCCTCTGCCTGCAGTCGCTGTATATCGCTGACCGGACCGTCAGCCACCGTCACCACGTACGTGGCGGACCTGTGCTCAGAGTGCGGCCACGGAAATCTCGATCTCAACACGGCGCTGTGGAACAAAGTGGTCGGTGGCGATCCGCGCATCGAGGACATCTCGTGGTCGTTCGTGTCATGTCCCGAAGATGGCGTGGCCTTCTGCCTCAAGGAGGGCAGCAACTCCTACTGGCTGGCGCTGCAAGTGACCAACTCGGCCGACGGCATCGATGCAATGGAAATCGCCGGCCAGGACGCCAGTGTGATCGGCATTACGTCTTTCTACCAGCTCTCACCGTCCACTCCCGTGGATATGAGCTCGCTGGCAGTCACGGTCACATCCAACTCGGGTGGAACGTCCTCCTACACGCTCACCAGCGACGTTTTTAGCGGCTGCGCGTCTACTGCCACGTCCTCAGACAGCAGCACGCCCTCCACGACGACAACAACGACCACGACCACCGTCACCGTCGGTGTGGAGCAAGAAGCGGCTTGGAGATCGTACCGTCGCCGTCGCAGTAAGCTCTACTGAGACGAAGCAGGGTATTTACACGTAGGGTTTATGAGCGTGAACAAAGAGACACAGCCGTAGTAGTGTATTGCATCTTAGCAACGGAGCAAATATCGTTCATTTCGTCATGCCGGAGGCCGCACTGCCAGAGTCACGGTCGCGTTATCGTGGATCTTGTACTCAGAAACAGCGCGCTCGTCCTCTAGCACCTTGTCCAGATACATCAGGAACTGCGTGTGCACGGGATGATGCTCCTCATGCTCGATCATCTTCTTCACTTCCAAGATCGAGTCCGTGGGCTCCACTTCCAGTGCGATAGTGTTGCCCTTGAAATTCTTGACCAAGATCTGCATGTTGGCAAACGGGGGAATGAGCTCCTAAATACAGAGTACACGTGGGCGACGTGGGTGGCAATGCCCACTTCCAAAAATGTGGGACGAGCATTCCAACTGCCCTACTGAAACACAATGACACCTACTACTGCAGTAACGCCAGAACACAAACCAACAAGGCTGCTCAACAATACTTTTGCTGACTGATTCAATACACATTCATTTAGATGAGAGATTATTGCCTAGTTTCCGCCACGCAGGCGAAGCACCAAGTGGAGCGTAGACTCCTTCTGGATGTTGTAGTCCGACAGCGTGCGGCCATCCTCCAGCTGCTTGCCGGCGAAGATCAGACGCTGCTGGTCAGGCGGGATGCCTTCCTTGTCCTGGATCTTCTGCTTCACGTTGTCGATCGAGTCCGAAGGCTCAACATCCAACGTGATCGTCTTGCCCGTCAGCGTCTTCACAAAGATCTGCATGATGCTTGTGTTGGGGCCTTGGCTCTGGTCGGTCTTGAGCACTTGGAGGCGAATTGGATGATGAGGAACCAGCTTTGGTCAGAACTTGCGACCGTTGAAGAAAAACCGGATTATTCTCTGGAACGTTCGCTGCGGTGGAAACCGATTGTTCTAGATTTCAGCATACAAACATCAAGTGTGCGGATATTCTCGTGCGTTTCTGGTTTATGACCATCACTCATGTGAAACCACCGCTTTAGTGTGGGTTGATTTGTTTTGATAGTACCATGTTCCTTATCTGATACATGTACGATATGTGTGGGTTAATTCTGCGCGCCGCCTGTGAAGTTGAAGGGCACTTTGGCAAAATTCTGCATGTTCTTCTTGAGACTCTCCGTCATGTCGCTCATCTTGCCTTCCATCTCTGCCATCTTGCCCGTGGGGCGTCGCTGCAGGCCCAGCGTTTCCAGGTAGACGAGTTGCTCACTCTTCTTGAGTCCTTTCATGTTCATAATGCTCTGGAAGTCGTCGGCGTTGCCCTCGGGCCACATGATCTTGAAGCTCTCAACCAGCATCTCGTTGGGCGTGCCAATGAGCTTTAATACGCTCTCCACTTTCTGAAACTCGTGCGTCACGAATTTCGTGTACCGCGCTGGAATCAGCGACACACCGGATGAAGACAGGGACCCAGACTCCTGGCCGATTACAGGCAGCTGGAGGAAAAGCGTCTTGAGAGCATATACATCCAATAGTAGCTGCTGCGTGGCCACCTGGTTTACCTTGCGGCATTTCATCACAGACTGCAAGATCTTCGGCACGAACGACGCCGCAAACTTGTCGTAAAAGTTGGTGAAGTACAGTCCCGAGAGCATCTGCCGCAGAACTGGGACGAAGTGGCGCAGCTTATCGCCAATCTGAGAGACGTAATTGCTTTCGTCGCCCACAGCTTCCCAAGACTGCCAGTTTGCCTTAGGCATGGCCGATAATTCATCCTCTAATATGGTCTCCAGGCCGCCGACGATGGATTTCATAGCCGCAGCCCCAACATCATGGAACGTGTCGATTTCATTCGACAGCTCAATTGATTCAGCAAAGGCCTTGTCGATCTTTGCTCGGATGACTTCTTCAAGTGACGGTAAGGTTTCAGCACAATACTCGGCCGTGTTGATCACAAAGCAAAGCTCTTCTTCTTGCTTCTCGCCCAATTTTACTCGCATCCCAGAAGAATCGCTGGTGCCACTGCTACCTGGAGGCGCCGCTGGCAGTTTGTGAAGCAATCGTTGCGAATATGACTGAAGACAGCGCTTGAACTCATTCTGCAAGTCAAAGAACGTTTGCCCGTTGGTCAAAGCCGTGCATCGCTTGACAGAATTGCGAATGTACGCAAACATGTGCACAGAGCTCGAAAACACTGGTAATTGGCCGTTGCGATCGACGATTTCGGAGCTCATCACTTCTTGGATCATTTGCTCCATGTTTTTACGTTCAAGCGCCACATATGCTGTCATGAATGGATCAAATGAGCGCGAAATGATTCCACGGATGGTTGGCAATGACTCGTCGGCTCCAAACAGTTCACCACGCTTCTCCATTTCCTCTTCAAGTGCCTTGCGTTCTGCTTCGCGTTTTTTTCGTCGATGCTTGCGCTTGATTCCTTCAGCCGAATGAGGGTCAATGAGTTGGCCATCTTCATCAAATTCGTCCTGGTTTTCGACGCCCTCTGGTGCTGACGATGCGCCCTCAAATCTTTGCGCTACCTCACGCTCGAACATGAGCGTCCGCTGCAGTGCCTTTAGTAGCAGGGTCACATCCATCTCTTCAGGAGTATGAACGCCAAGCTGCGCAAGGAAATGTGCACGCGTAGCTTCGCAGAAGCTGATAGCCATCCGTCGGCTCATCAGCCAATGTTTAGGGAAGACTAAATCCATGCGTTCGTCGATGACTAAAAGTAGGTGGTAAAACCATGGATACCGCTGCTCAGCGTGTTCCAGTCCCTCTTGCTCGCCTCCATTACCAAAGAGCTTCTCATACGAAATCAGTTGCTCATCACAAAAGGAGCGAATGAGTTTGTTGCGCGTAGCTTTACCAAGGGCGTCAACGACAGCACAGGCTGCTGATAAGTTCGTAAACACGGCTTGCAGCTCTTCCTCGGTCGAAAAGTTGTCCTCCAAATTGTCGAGCGGGCCAATTGCTTGGAAATCAGCAAATATCTGGGCAGCCATCTCTTCCTGAATCGCGCGCACTGTTTTGTGAAGCTCCACGATCTTGCTGACGTTGGCAAAGCTGTCAAAATGCGTGAAGAGCTGGTTAACAGCCTCCAGCAGCGAAGCTGCTTCCTTGTAATTGCGCTGCGAGGCCATGAGCTCCAGTTGATCAACCGCATTCACCAGCATGTGCAGTCGCTTGAGCGCTGTGAGTGTAGTCTGCAAGTGACGCTTGGCGTAATCGAGCTGCTTGATATCTCTGCAAATCTCTTGCACCATGACCTCGGACTGCTCAGCCTTGCCACGAATATCATGAATTTTATGAAAGAGTTGCTTCACAGCCATTTTCGCATCCTTCAGGTCTGTGAGTGCTTGGTGAGCAGCGAGACTTTGATCCTGCGACGCTTGAGACAACGACTCGTCCAGCTCTTTCATACGAACGCGAAGGCGGCTCACGAACGCACCCATATCACCCAGACTTTGCTCGTCAGGGAAGTTGCGGTTAATGAACTCGCGAGCGTCGAACTCTGGCCGGTCCAGAACATCTTCTGATGGCAGCACCTGAGTGAAGACACGTAGCACACTGTCAGCAACACGCAGAGCCCCCTTACACAGACTCCCACGACTTACCCGTGCCAGGGTGTCCTCCACGGAGCGCGGGACCTTGAGTTCTTGTGCCTGTTGCTGTCTCTTATCCTCTGCCTTCTTCTTGGTCGCTTTGTCGCCGGAGCCCCCGCCCAGCCGCAGCATTATATCCATGGCGCTCAGAACGAAAATCAATGAGCGAGTACTAACCAGGGTTTCTAACATTTATCTGACTGTCCGAAACTACTAACCCCCTGAATAGTCGTTTCAAACACAAATAATGAGTAGTACCTATTAACTAGGTGTAAGTGGTATATTGATATTCATACCTATACAGTAGTCGAGCCAAACGTCGCCAAGCAGAACCATGAGTGAGACGCCGAGTGCGAGCGGCTTCGTGCTACGCGTACAAGCCGAGGGTGCACAGCAGATCGCGGCGGACAGCAGCATGCTCTCCATGGACAAGAAGACCCGACCCGTACGTGACCTTCGATCTGGCCAAGGTATCACACGCGTCGCGTTCCGCAAGTAGACGACGTCGAACCTCTCAAGCACTTCGCCTGGCCAAACGCAGTGGCAGAGTTCCCGCTTCCAGCAGACGCAGCAACGTCTTTGACATGGACGCAGTTGTCTCTGGTATTACATGTCCGTGACAAAGACCTACTGAAAGATCGATATATTGGCGGTGTAGCCATCCCTTCGGCACCACTGTACACAGAAAGAGTAGACAACGACCTCTGCCAGTCGAGGTTCTTTGCTCTAGATTTCGGCGATGAAAAATGGAAGAAGAAAAGCAAAGGAGACGAAGTAGAGCTCACGATTACGTTTGTGGATAAGCGCCCCCAAGCCACACAACTGCAGACGCCACCGCCATCCAAGACTTTAAATGAAGAGCAACCAACACCGCCATCAACCGAAAATGCTTTAATGCCACTACAAACCGAAGTAGCTGACTCCGCCAAGTCTACATCACCACAAGAACTTACACCTGCGCCAATGGAATCCGCACATATCATGGCATCCCAAGAACCAGCTCCGGTGACAATATCCCCCGATGTGGTTGTGCCGAATGAGGCAGACCAGCTCAATTCAAGCCGCGAAAAAAGCAATGTTTTAGTTAAAAACTCTGACTCCAAGAAAGACGATACCATCGCCATGACAGTTGTGCCACCTCTTTTGAAGAAGTCGTCAATACGAAGTGAATCAGAAGGGATTCAACTGTAAGGATTTGGGATTCCCATGGCGCTCTGTACACGACTGCAGCGGCAAGACGGTGTTCAAGTTGGTGAGCGATGACGACGACGACGTGGAACAGCAGCTGGACGCCCACCATCTGCGGGCTACCTACGTTGAAGTCCGTCCATCAGAGAGTGCTCGAAGCACGACAGTGGGTGATGATCGGCATGAATCAGTCCACCAGCAATATAAGCAGCCAGGACATCAACCCGTCGAGCAACAACTCATGCAACTCAAGCACGTTCCGTTGCAGGAAGCCGTCCTTGAGTACGGTTCGTACGGTCGCCAGCAACAGCGGCAACATGAAGAGCAGTCCCCAGAAGAACAGCAACAGTATGCAGGAAGAAAGTCGAAGCCGGAGCAGCTGAGTGTGCCCACGTGCCGAGCCACGCGCGAGCCTCAGCACTCACCATTTCGCCCAGCCCAGAGCAAGTCGAGAGAAGCCGAACAACGAAGATCCCGCCAGTTGGGAGCATTGAAAGCCCGAGGCTTGAGCCCGCCAACACCGAGTCCCGAGTCAGTCAGCCAGTCCATCGAGAGTCAGTCAGTGTGCGACAGCAACAGCAGAGAGTAAGTATTGTACATAGTGTATTGGTGCTTAGTGCGAGCAGCGTAAGGGCTTGGTCGTTGCTAAGACAAGGAACTATCTGAGGCGCTCTGTTACGATCGCACCCACACCAACGCAGAGGCCGCTCCGGGGAGTGGGGTTTTGAGTGATTGATTGTGCCGTGGGGAGAGTGCCGCTAGAGAATGACGACCCGGCACCGCGCCTAGCTCAAGCGAGGTATTATATAAGGCCTTATTGTCAATACGACGATAGCGTAAGAGCAGTGTGACGATGTAGACTGAGTTTCCTGGGAAGGAGGACTCATGCGCCGTAGCAAGAAATTAGTCCCGGGGTCAGGACTGAGTATAACAGAGTTGGTTGTAGCCAAACCCTCACGTGTGTTCCCCTTAGGTTGTTAGTTGGGATCGGTAGCAACGTATGAACAGCGTAGAGCCGTCAAGCGTTCCAAATCCTGACTCACAAAGGAAGTCTAAACACCACGCAGTCGGGAAATAGGCAAAATAATATGTAGGTTGTCACCCAGCAATACAAGTGACTATTCCTGAGTATGGATAGACTCAGGAATCGCTTGGAGAGCCTTTCGCGACTCAGGAATTATTGATTCCTGACTCCTTCGGACTCAATCCCCAACAGATTTCTCTGCTGAGTATCAGATAGTATATATAACACAATCAAAAGGTTCGCCACACACGGTAATATGGAATGCGCACTGGGGAACAACGCTAGTAACCGCATATAGCAAGTAGCAATTAATATGGAGGGGCTGTCGGACTGACCGAACTACCCAGTTGGGATTAGGGAGCGACCCCTCTCTCTTTTATGCGCAGGCACTCAGTACATCCACACACAAACGCTGTGTATATGCAGGCACACACACAGTACGTATATGCAGAACTGACCGTTTGATCTTGGGCTGCCGTGAGCACTGGGCTATTGGCAGGCTTGAGGACCGAAGAGGAGACTTGTGCACTTCCGAGGAAATTGAGGAGTGTTTATTAGTGTCGGTTTACATATGAATAGAGCGGGCTGGGTCAGAGTTGTCAGGTCCATGTAAAGGCGCGGCAGTCGTCGAGTCGTAGTCGGGTCGTCCAGTCGCTAGCCGTCGGTTGATCAGTTTTCAGGAGGAGAGGTGGGAGCAGTCAGGAAATCTCATCCTGACGTCAGGCAACTAGGCCTATTCAGAGGTCAGGTCGGGGTCCCGACTCCCGAGTCCATGATCTGAGTCGCTGCATGTTAGCAAACTCAGATCCGACATACCATAGGCTAATTCCTGATTCCTAACGCAGGGATTGTCCCTGATGTCCCTCGGGGAACGAGCAGCACACGATTG
>JAADXR010000234.1:0-43808 GCA_023337935.1 Elongisporangium anandrum
AACTTTCCCATTTCTACTGTTCGTAACTTTCCCATTTCTCGTAACTTACGACCCCTCTCTGTAATTTACATAGAAATATTACAAAAGGGGCAGAATTTTTATTTACGGCTAAAATAGGGGCATTTTTTTTATTTCCCCAAAGTTTTATCATCCGTTCGGGGTACGCTTTGGGTAATTGACCAACGTAACCTCAAAAACCGATCAAAGCCCCGCCATCGGAGCAGAGGGGGAGCAAGCAGCATGGCGTCGGTGATGGCGTGCAATGGGCTGGACATTTCGGTGCTGGACGAGCGCAAGTACGAGTGCATCACGCTGGAGAACAGTCTGCAGGTGCTGCTGGTCTCGGACCCGGCCACGGAGAAGTCCTCGGCGGCCATGGACGTGCACGTGGGCCACCAGAGCGACCCGGAGGAGCTGCCCGGACTGGCGCACTTCCTCGAGCACATGCTCTTCCTGGGCACGGAGAAGTACCCGGACGAGAACAGCTACAAGCAGTACTTGAGTTTGCACAGCGGCCGCAGCAATGCGTCCACGTCGCAGATGCACACCAACTACTACTTTGACGTGCTGAGCGACCACTTCCACGAGGCCCTGGACCGGTTCGCGCAGTTCTTCATCGCGCCGCTCTTCACGCCCAGCGCCACGGAGCGCGAGATGAACGCAGTCAACTCAGAGAACGCCAAGAACCTGCAGAACGATCACCGACGGCTGTACCAGCTGCAGAAGAGCCTCTCGAACCCCCAGCATCCGTTCCACAAGTTCGGCACGGGCAATCTCGAGACGCTGGGCGATCGACCCAAGGCACAGGGCATCGACGTGCGCAAGGCTCTGCTCAAGTTCCACGCGACGTACTACTCGGCGAGCATCATGAAGCTCGTGCTCTGCGGCAAAGAAGACCTGGCCACGCTCAAGCAATGGGCGCAGAGCATGTTTGTCAGCATCAAGAACACTGGGCGCAGCTTCCCAGTCTTTAATGGCGCGATCCCGTACGATGAGAGTCGACTGCCGCGCGAGATTCACGTTGCGCCTGTGAAGGATCTGCGCACGATCAACATCTCGTGGCCGCTACCGCCGCTGTATTGGGAATATCTGACCAAACCAAGCAAGATTCTATCGCATTTGCTGGGCCACGAAGGCCAAGGCTCCATCTTGAGCTACCTCAAGGCTCAGAAGTGGGCTAATGGCCTGTCTGCCGGTCTCTCGCGTGATAACGAAGACTGGAGCATGTTCACAGTCAACGTGGACGCCACCGACACGGGTATTGAGCACGCGCACGACGTGGTCGCCGCTGTGTATCAGTATGTGCATCTCCTTCAACGAGAAGCACCCTTCCCGTCGTGGATCTTCCAGGAAACGCAGGATCTGGCATTGATTGACTTCCGATTCAAGAGCAAAGAGAGCCCCATCAGCTACACGAGCTATTTGGCTGGTGTGATGCATCGATTCCCGCCGAAATATATCGTCTCGGGTGGTCATCTGCTGTACGAATACGACGCCACCAAGGTCCAGGAGATCCTGAATCTGTTCACTCCTCACCGTATGCGATTGACGATTGTCAGCAAGCGCTTCGATGGCAAAACCGAAAGCATTGAGCCGTGGTACAACACGCCGTACACCGAGTCCAAGATCGATGAGCAAGTGCTGACCCAATGGGAGAGCATGGTGCCCAATGGACAACTGCGACTGCCTCACCCGAATGAGTTCATTTGTAATGATTTCGGGATCGTGACTCCAGAAGCGACCAAGCCAGGCTATCACCTTGTGCATCCTCAGCTGGTGCAAGATGATGACCACTGCCGCTTGTGGTTCAAACCGGAGACCTACTTCCGCAAGCCCAAGCTCTCGCTCTCGTTCCTGCTGTACTCGCCCGTGATCTCAACCACGCCGTATCACGCTGTGCTCACGAGTCTATTCCTTCGATACCTGAAAGACGAGTTGACTGAGTGTGCGTACGACGCCGAGCTCGCTGGCATGGACTACGAGATCTCGTTCAACTCGCGTGCTATCGAACTTCACGTTGGAGGTTACTCGCACAAACTGCCTGCACTGCTGTTTAAAGTGCTGCAGCAGATGCTGGTTATGACGAAGGACGGTTACAAGTACGAAGAATCTGTCTTTGAACGCGTCAAGGATCGCACGGCACGCATGTACGCCAATTTTTTCTTGGAGGAGCCGTATCAGCATGCGGTGTATGCTGCCAGTCTGCTTCTGGAGGAGTCCAAGTGGAGCGTGGATGAAAAGATCCAGGCGATCCAGGAGCTGTCGTTGCATGATCTCGTGGCTCATGCTCAGATTCTTTTCCAGCAGGTCTTCATTGAGGGCTTGTTCTACGGCAACGTTGATCGTAACACGACCACAACGCTTTTGCAAAATGTGTTGAAGGAATTCGCCTTCGGGGAGCCCGGTGGTGCGTTTCCGATGCTTCCGAGCCAAGACCGAAAGCCTCGCATTGTGCAACTGGCAGATGCGACTGAATACAGCTTCCAACGCACCGAGTGGAACCCCAACAACCTGAATTCCTCCATCTGCACACTATTCCAGATTGAGCAGGAATCACTCGAGCTTCGCGCTCGCTTGGAATTGTTCGCGCACGTGTTCAAAGAGCCATGCTTCAATCAATTGCGTACACAAGAGCAGCTGGGATACCTCGTGTTTTCGGGTCTCATGCGCACCGAGGGCATCGAATATTTTCGCATTCTCATACAGTCCAACGTGGCGTCTCCCGCCGTGCTGGACCAGCGCATTGAGTTGTTCCTGCATCAATTCCGAGCTTTGCTGGTGGATATGCCCGAAGCGCTCTGGCAGAAACACGTGAACGCCGTAGTCAAGGCGTTGCTGGAGAAGCCCAAGCGTGAAGTCGAGGAAGGCATGCGCATGTGGCGGGAGATCGTGAGCCAGATGTACCTCTTTGACCGACGCGAGCGGGTCGCTGAGCACGTCGCGACGCTGCAGAAGCGCGATCTATTGGCGTTTTTCGACTCGTTCATTGCTGTCGATGGTGCTAAGCGTAGCAAGCTGACTGTGCGACTCTACGGCGCCAAGCACGAACTGCCGGCCGCGCAGCGAGCACCAGCACCGGCCAATGCTGGCAGTGCCGCTGTGACTTGCTTGACTGCGTCCATGTTGCTGCAGAGCCAGATCAATGCGTCCAAGGGAGTCAACACACCTGCAAGCATCTCGATTACGGATCTGGATGGCTTCAAGTCCGCCATGGCGCTCTTCCCCGAACGCCCGCGGCCCACGACTCCAGCCAAACTCTGATATATCTGATTACGGCAGTAGTACCGTAACAGACACTCTATTAACCCCTGCTCTTAATAGAAGCTGATGCGTCGCATTTAGGGCAGCTGAGTTGGTGAAGGGCGTCAACATGCCCGTGTCGCAGAGCGGAATGTACCGCTTCCACTGGTACAGTAGCAACCGTTTTGTGATGCCCGAGTGCAGAGAAGAGCCACTTTGCAGCAAAGGATTACACTCGGAAGCTATTGAGCTCTGGACGCCGAGGGAGGAGGTCAGCCCGTCGCGACGTCATCTCCAAGCCTTCCTCTCCGTCGCATGGGCTCGCACAGTGAGTCCGAGGTCGCGTCGGCCCCCACGGGTCGCGTGACGTCCATGTCCGTCGACCACACGTCGCAGATGTATCCGATGTCGCCGTTGGCGCGATCCCAGAGCGCCGAGAGCGCCTCGCGTCGCAAGGGCGCGGCCGGACTGGTGTCCCCCACCACGCGGCCGCCCGTTCGCCCCATCCAGGTGAGCACCAGCAGCACCAAGCTGGACCAAGCCGCAGCAGTGGCCACGTCGACCACCAGTACGGCGGATGTGCCCAACATGGTCAAGCTGCTGGGCGAGCTGGAGCGGTCCTGGGCCATGTTCTCGGCCACGTGGAAGGTCGTGGACCTGTTCGCGGGCATGCAGATCTGGCAGGAACAGACGGCGGACAGCTCGGCCGAGCCGCTGAACAGCATGCTGCTCTCGGCGTCCTCGGCCGGTCTGGTCACGTTCCTCGCCGGCAGCATTGGCGGCGGCGGCGTGTTTGTGGCTGTGCTGCTCACGGCTGGCGTGGTGCTAGGCGCGCTCTGGACCATGACCACGGCCCGCGTGAAGCGAGAGATCCCGTGCTTCAAGACGCTCAAGATCATCGACGGCACGCCCTCGGAGATCTTCCTGTACCTCATGAACGTCAAGAACTATCCCATGTGAGTGCCTGTTCTGTAGCCTTGATTGACCAACGAGCTTCAACTCACTGACTGCTCTGCTGGATCTGTAGCTGGGACGCTTCGATTGAAAAGGCCGATGTCGTGCACACCATCGATGCGCACTCCGACATCATCCACTTGGCCTTCCGCCCCGTCTGGATGTGGCCCATCTGGATCGCGCCGCGGGATCTGTGTCTGCTGCGCTACTGGCGACGCGCAGAAGACGGATCGTACGTGATCTGTCTCCAGAGCGCGATCCATCCCGAGTGCCCGCCGACCCATGGAACGATCCGAGCGAAATGCAAGGGCGGAGGCATGATTGTGGCCCCGCGCGGCCTCGCAGTGGCTCACACCGACGAGATCTCGTCGCTGGTCACGAGTGTGATCCACTTGGATCCGCAAGGGTGAGTTGCTCATGCTGTTGCTAATAGAGAAGCTTGCAGAGTTTGCTAATCGCGGCGCTTTTATGATTAGATGGGAAGGACAATTGCTGCAGCGATTCAACCTGGTGCAGGTGTACCTTCGACCGCAGATCCTGGCTCTCACAGGGCTGCAGGAAGTCATGGACGCTCGCAAGTACGTGTGTCCCAATGTGCCGGACGAGTTTTCATCTGCGATCGCATCGGCAGAGACCGCAGCTGCCAGTCTGTCGGCCAACGATGCAACAGGAGAGGGAGGCGCTTTAGCCGCTGCCGGTGGCGAAGCCATCCCCGCTCTCCAGGAATTCGCGTGCTCGGTGCCTCGTGAAATGTGGACTGAGCCCGACTGTGGCACGATGATGGTGCGTGGGCCGGATTACCTCACGGATCGCCGCAAGATCCCGTCGGCGCCTCCAGCCTTCCGCCTCGTTGGTCTGGACTTGTTTGAGTCTTCGTCTTCGAACGAGCACATCGCGTCTCGACCGGATAACATTGTGCAGAAGGAGATCAAGCGCCACGAGGCCGCAGGAACGGAGATGCCGTTCACGTTCGTTGTTAATTTCGTGGTGCCCGGCAATCCTCGGATCAACATGGTGGCCTACTACCAGGCGCCGAACCCGTCCGTCTTGACTGATGGAAGCCCATTCGCCGATCTGATGGCCGATTTCGTTGAAGGAACCGAAGAATTCCGCAACGAGCGGTTCAAGTTGATCCCGTGCATCGTTGAAGGGCCTTTCATCGTGCGCCAGGCCGTGGGCTCCACACCTGCCATTATCGGCAAAAAGCTGCGTCAGCCCTGCTTCCGCGGCAAAAACTACTTCGAATTAGATGTCGACATTTCTTCGTCGACCGTTGCGAACCGCGTCGTGGGGCTGGTCTCTGGGTACACGAAGAAGCTAGTCATCGATATGGGCTTCTTACTCGAAGGTCAGCGATCTGATGAGCTGCCGGAGCGGCTGTTTGGCACCATTCGCCTGGTGCACTTGGACATGTCGTGCGCAAAGCGTCTGGATTAGAATATGAATCAGCTTGGCGAAATGCCGAGAGAGCGCAGCGAACGGTAGAAAGACAGGGCGAGCAGTGGATTTAACGTGCATGACGTGCTGGCCAGAGAAATACGATGCGTAGGCATAGAGAAACTGCTTTTGACGGTAATAGGAAATGCATGTCAACACTCTTCGAATCTGCAGTTCAAAATCACCCTGAATCAATATGGCACTTACTAGTTTCTCGCGAATACGGTTTTGTGATTCGAATTCGCATTCCGCCAAGAAAACGGTGAGTCAAATCAATTGGTGCCTGTCACTACTTATTCACAAAAAATTGTTGATAATTAGTGCCTCATACATCAGTGGCCTATGTCAAACAGGCATAAAACATTGGCACTTTACAGCTCTCACTTAAGTTTCTAAAAGAACTAGTTTACCAACAGCAGAGACTAATTGCTGCGACGCAAAATGGCCAGTCAATTTGGTCAAGCAAAACGTAATAGAAGAGTGATCCTTTCATTTTTTAATTATCTTATCAAGAGAAACCACACACGAATGACATAAAGCGTCTTTCTGCCAGCGGAAAGGAATGCTTCAGCTGCTTTACCTCTTTTGGTGGTTGATAAAGCGCAACGCCAGTAGTCCGAGTAATCGGGACACTACAATGAAAACCAGAACCATGACAGTGTTGGTCCAGATATCTGCATGCTTCATGTTGAAGGTCCCTTCAACAAATTCTTTGACTGTGATAGGCCAAAGAGCTGAAGGTGCATCGGTCAATGGCTGGCATCCAATATCAGGACCATAGCTGGTGAATTCACCCAATGCTTCGCTGTAGACTGATCCTTGCGGGCAGTCCGAAAAGACGAGGCTGACTAGAATGGATAACGAGTAGCGATGTGGCGAAACATCGTATAACCACTTGAATCGAGAAGGGATTGATGATCCTGGTGGGCTGAATCCCATGAACAAAAAGAAGACCCCGTTCAAAGTGACGCCCATGATAGCAGCGACTTCTTCGCTTGGAAAAGCGTAAGCAAACATGTAGCCCATGTACGTCTGCATGAGCATGAACAACGAAGTGTGGATCCAAAATAGCACAACAGTTGTAATTCCTGTGAAGCCAACCATGGGATAAAACACTATCGTGAATAATAAACCCGACGCGAAGCTGTACGGAATCTCAGCAATAGTGGATCCCAAAAAATACCAAAGCGCATTGTACGTTTGTGACGCCCGTTCCCGGTAGAAAGCCGTTCTGTCAAGGGCGGCAATTGGAATGGAACTATTGAACGCCACAAGCCCGTTGAAAATCGTCACAATATACAACATGCCAATGCCCGAGTTGATGCCTTGGTATGTTGAATATGTGGCACCTGAAAAAACCAGCCCGAAGAGTAAAGCTAATAGGACAGACATGACCAGCCGTGTAAGGCTATATGATGCTGTGCGCCAGTACATATCCGTGAATCGCTTGAGCAAAAATGTCATTTGGATCCATGAACTGGCCGCGCGTTTTGTTGTGAACAGCATTTCGGGGACATCGGGGGATGGATGCACCATTCCTTCATTTTCCATCACGCTGTGCATCAAAGATTTTTGCTGACTTTGCTGATAAATTTGCTCAAAGTTTTTCTTGACTTCGTTGCCGGTTCCTACTCCAGCCCCAATGGTCTCGAGCATCCATGTCGCTGGGTTGTATCCTCGAGGCAATGGCTTCACGCCTAGAATGGACTCAAAATACCGCACAAGCAAACTGGCATTTTTACCCAAGCCCCCGAAGTACACAGTTTCGCCTCCACGCTTCAACAAAAGCAGATTGTCAAACAGGAAAAATACTTCAGATGAAGGTTGGTGAATTGTGCACACAATGGTTCGGCCGCTGTTAGCAATCATGCGAACTCCATCCATGATTTTCTTTGCTGATCGCGCGTCCAATCCACTCGTGGGCTCGTCCAAAAAAATTACACTGGACTGGGCTGCTAATTCGATACCGATCGTCAAACGCTTCATTTGTTCCACAGAGCTACCGCGAATAACGCGATCAGCAATGTCATGCAATCCTAAGATGTCCAAGCATTCGATCACCGAATCATACTTATCGCTGCTTGAAATTGAAGATTCTTGGCGCAGAAATGCGCTAAATGTTAGCGCTTCACGTACAGTTGCGGCTTCTGAATGAATATCCATTTGTTCGCAATATCCAGTGCACCGGCGGATAGCCAGGTCGTTGGCTTCATAACCATTCAACAATATCTTTCCTCGTATCTTGCCACCTGTTTTTCGGCCAGCAATCACATCCATGAGAGTAGTCTTGCCAGCTCCAGATGAACCCATTAATGCCGTCATGGTGCCTGGAAGAGCATAACCACTCACTCCCTTAAGTAAGTCGATGGTATCGTTTCGGTTGGTAGGATCGGGTACCGAATACCAAAGATCCTGGAATGCGATTGTCACCGGGACAAAGCTTTTGTCGGATGCGTTAAGGACCATGACGCTATCAACGTACGCTGGACTTTGAGGAGCTAGACGTTTGGGCGTCTCTACGAAAATGTAACTTTCGCTGTAGCCTTCCTTTTGGCCGACTGATACGTTTTCGGGACTTTCGTAGCGCTTGTATTCCAGACTCAACAGGGAAAGAATCATGAAAAAGACATACAGCACAATCAGTGCGATCATGCCGTAGTCCACCCAAAATTTCTCAGACGGGATTCCAAACAACGATAATTCGTACTCGCCCATTGTTAAGCCGTAAGTATCACAATAATTGGCTTCGTTGTACTCGCAAACATCGAAATTCATCGATCTGTACTGATTCACCGCAATACCGCGGTGACCCCAGGCAATCGGACTGATCCAGTAGAGCCACATAAAGTAGATCGGGATACTGTCTTTTGTGATGATAAATCCCGCAAAGATGACGTACATCAGTATCGAAAGCATTGACACTGGACCGGCCACATTTAAATTGGGTGAAATGGCCGAGATGAAAAGAATCCACGCCATCATTGTCATATTGGTCAAGAAAATGAACGTTTCGAATCGCACAAAACACCATATTTCACTCTCGAACCCACACAACCAGTACACAATAGATCCAAACGTCATGCTTTCAGCCAGAGCCACAGGAATACGACTCACAGATAGTGCAAGAAGGTAGGTCGATGTGCGGTAAAAGTTTGCTCCACGATGCTTGTAAAAGATTTCTCGGTCAGCCATAAAATTCGGGATCTGTGCCGCATGCCCCAACGTCAGGAACAAAATTGAAGAAAACATTACGCCAAGGACCAGCTGAACTTCGGTCGGATCAACCTGGTAATAAGTGCTTGCGTACAGTAAAGCCATAACCATAACCATGATGGATCGCCCAATGAGATAAGGAGTGTTGCGGAAAATCACCATACTTTCACGGCGCAAAAGGGTTTTCAATCCTTGAAAGAAAGACTGGTGGAATTCTGGCATCTTGTTCATGTGGTCATCAACGACATTGAGAAGTGCTGGATGGTGAGGAGATTCCAGAGCACGCAAAGTGTCCATGTATATAGCAGAACGACGAAAGCAGTCCGCATACTCGCTCGCATAGCGAGGCTGTGGTCGATGGTGGGATGCCACTTGGTACCGATGTTGCTCACTTGTACCGAGATCCAAAAGGTAATCAGCAGTATCGCGATCAGGAGGACACCAGAAGCCTAGAGATTCGAAGTAGTCCACAATTTGGTCACGCGGTCCATGATACATGATCTCGCCTTCATTAAGAATCATTACGTCATCAAAGAGATCGAATACTTCGGGCGATGGCTGCAATAGGGAGATCACCATTGTCTTGCAAAACTTCTTGGTAATGTTGCGCTGTGCGTTGACAATGTCGTATGTGGCAGCAGCGTCCAGACCTGTACTGATCTCGTCCATGAACGACACGTACTTCATTCCGAACTGCATTTCGCCCGTAGTCACTCGTTTGCGCTCACCACCGGAGACTCCACGCAACATTGCATTTCCGACAACCGTGTCCTGGCATTTTTCCAAACCAAGCTGCTGAACGACGAGCTTGGGATAATGACGCGCCATCGCCCTAGCAGCATCCAATGCAGCCTTGTTCTGCTCAGCTGTGCCTTTCGATAGCAGCTCTTCATCCCACTTCTTGAGCTTCCCACCAGAGAATTCATGCGCGAACTCAAGCGTTTCCTTGACCGTAAGTGTCGCGTAATGCTGGTCACGTTGATCCACATATGCCGTAAACTGTGACAGAACCCTCCGAATGGATTCAATATCCTGGCCGTTGTACGTGATCTCGCCTTCCATCTTGACGTTCTTCGTCATGGGGAATCTGCCGCTCAGCATTTTCATGAGCGCCGATTTGCCGGACCCGGGCTGTCCCAACAGCAGTGTAAGCGTACCAGGGCGGAAGACAGCTGACACGTTACTAAGAATCTGCTTTTGTGCCACGTGCTTCTTGCCAGACACGAAGGCCTTCTTGAGCTCATTCGTCAACGTCGGCAGCTCGGAGCTGGAGCTGTCGGCGTCTTGGTCCGCCACCACGATTTCGGCTGAGAGCGAGACGTTCATGACGCGGATCTCCATCTGCGGCAGTGCGCCATCGAGCGCAGCGCGCACCTTGTTGGCCACGTACTCGTGCAATACTTGCGGGTTGTGAGCCATGAACGCCCGGCTTGAGGACAGACTCATCCGCATGGACGGCAGCGACGGCCGCTCCATGACTGGCACTTGATGTGTTCCTTCTCGGCCAAACGGCAACTGACTCACCCTCCTCATTCATCGGCAACCGCGAAGCAATCACTCTCGATGCCCTTGGTTGCCGCCAGAGAGGGAGTTTCCGCCCTCCTGACCTTTTGGGATCCGTATCTTGAGGAGTTTCCCTTAGGTGACGCCAGATCAGATCAGGAGTGATGGTCGCAGAAAGGGAAACCTTGCATTTGCTGTATATGAAACAGTCCATGGGCACGGGCGTGTCCTTGAGCTGAGCCAGCATATCCAACTTATCCTGAGGCGGACTTGTCTAGTTCTCCGCCAGCAGAGTCAGCAGACCTTCTGTGTCGCCGGAGTTTGGGTAACTGAGTTAATGCAGACCAGGAGGGCTGCGTCGCTAATATATGAACGAACTATACAACATGTATTTTGCTATTTTTCATGATGAGGGTAGACGTGTCGTGGTGCTGTAAATTCTGCCAGTGAAATGATTGACGGTCTCCCATGCGCAACTTGAAAAGGAACTATGGCTTTGCGTCTGTGAGAGAACTTGAAATGTACTCGCGAAACCTTCTCCATGAAGTACCTTCTCAATTTTTTAAGTCGCACTCGTTCATCATCAGCACATTGGTCAATGCACAGTAGGAAATGTTGGTGCTTCAAATTGAATTTTCGATCCACCTGACGAATGACATGGAGTTGATTGAAGACCAATTTGTTCAGCTTCAAATCTTTAACAGCTTTTAAATTGCGAATATTGTTGACTCGCAGGCGAAGAGCAACTTCCAGGTGAAGTGTCACCGACAGTTTTGTTGGCAATCCTGAACACTGATGCCGTTATTCTGTGCTGGCATCACTTGGGACGTCGAGATGCGCGACACGCAATGGGATTTGCTTACAACATATTTGTCGATAATAGCAGGCGACAAGCGAAAATCTTGTTGTGTATCCTTATTTGGAACAAGTGCGATGAAGCAAACGCTGTATTTTATCTCCAGAAATAGCCCCCAAGCTGCAAGAGAACATTTGCGTTGCATTTCTGCGAGGTCGCCTTTGTCAGCTGCAGAAAGCAAAACTCCAGTTCCCCGTCGGGAAGTGTCCACTTTGCAACAGCATCAACTGTTTCATGTAAACCTGTTGAAGGGATCCAGTAATCCATCATTGAGGGTTTACTGGCCCAATTCTTCATTTCTACTTCACAATCTTCTAAATTCTTACCAGCACATGCTACCAAAGGTAGCGTATTCCAGGTGATCGATCCTCTCTCTTCGTTCATGCTGTCTTTGAACTTGGGATTCTCGTTCCGCTTCACATTGTCATACTAGAGAAACAGAATACTGATGACACCAGCTAATGAAAATGCGCTTCAAATGCAGTATCCTCAAGGTGATCATCCCCCATATCTCGAGCAACGGCCATCAACTTTTCAAAAAAAGCGGGTTTCATCGTACCTGATAGGAGCAACAACGCGTATTTTGACGTGACACACCAGGTCCAATATGAAATATCCATGTAATGCTCCATGCTCGTAGAGTCCTTCACTTCGCGAATACAGATGTAGTCAACTTGCTTGCTTGAGCCATATTCATGAGACGTAAGCATATCTTCCGCATTCGCACGAGTTATACGCTCAATGGCAAAACGCACCGCTTGCTTGGCACTATCGCTAAAAAAATCATGCAAACTTCCTCCAGATACAAAAAACCGTGCATCAATTTCCTCATCGTTCATGGGTGAAGTTGCACCGATTTTTCTTTCCTCCAAATCACCCTCCTTGCTTATCTCGGCGCGCAGGTACTTGTGCCCAAAGTCTTTTAAGTCAATCTTCTTCCAATATGGCACAAGGCACATCTTCACAAACCCGATTGAGTCATTTTTCGGCTCGAATTGACTTGAGGTTGATAGCACCTTGAATCTGTGGTTCCATCCTTTTTTCTTGATTTCAGCACTAGAGAGTCCGTCTAAGCAAAACCAAGCCATAGTTTTGCTGCCTTTCAGCACATCGTATAGAAACTCGTACGTGCTACCATTTTGGTCGGTCCAATCGTAATATTGACTCTCGTAAAACAAACGTGTGGAGGATTTGTCTAACATACTGAACCTGTCGTCTCCACACAACAGTGCGCTTGTATACAACAGCAATGTAGAAGCAGATCAGCGCCAAAGTGCAGCTCTTAACTGAGCCTGGACTCCCCATGAGAATGAACTGCAATTTGCAATATTCACCCTGGGTAAATTCTCGTCGATATACCGTTTTGAAGTTCTCCAAGACACACAAAATCTCTTTTCGCACGTAAAATTGGGAGCCTGTGAAGCCCACGATGGAGTTGATTGCTTCAATGTTCTTCATCGTTCCGCAATCCTCGTCCGTCCACTCAAACAAATTCGAAACTCAGACGGAAGATTGGGAACTCCTCGAGATCAACGTCCTGATCCGTATCTCGAGGAGTTTCCCTGATCAGATCAGTCACAGAAAGGGAAACTTGCACTTTGTTGCATTTGGATACAGGACATGGCATACACGGTCATGGCCGACTGCTACTCACTGAACGTCCATGTGCACGGGCGTGCCCTTGAGGTGCGCCAGCATATCCAGCTTATCCTGGCGCGGAGAGGTCCAGTCCTCCGCCAGCAGTCCTTCAGTATCTCCGGAGTTCGGGTTCACGCACCAGTAGATGCAGCCCGTTTGCGTAGCCTTCAAGTATGCAGCGAACGCCTGCTGCCATGCGCGATCGCGGCCATCGTGATACTTGCCGCCCCACTCGCCCACCACCAGCGTCGCGCAGTGACGCAACGAGCCGAAATGCGCCTCCCAGATCGGCGGCATGTTGGCTGGGAACGCAGCCGGATGGAAGTACGGCTGGTCGGAGACGTCTGGCCCATACGTGTGCGGACTGAGCACGAGTCGGTCTTCCAGGGCCAGTTGGATCGGATGCGAGCGAGCGTCAATGAGGTTCTCACCCCAGAAACACGGCGCCTTGGGGTCGTCGTGACGCGAATGCTGCGTTCCCTCCACGAAGATCAGCCATCGCGAACAGATCGAGAGGGTGCGATTGCCAATGGCCGTCGCAGCCAGTCGCCAATCTGTGCAGACGTCATTCGATCCCCACGTAGCTTCGTCATGCGGCTCGTTCTTGACATCAGCGCCAATGACGTTCCAGGTATTCGCGTAGCGATGCGCCAGCACTTCCCAGGCTTTACAGATCGGTAGAGACAGTGTATCAGCGTGTTCGCCCGAGTACCATAACGGAGTGATGGCGCCGCCGGCCTGAAGCACGTGCATGTCCAGCAGCACCAGCAGACCGCGCTTGCCGTA
This sequence comes from Elongisporangium anandrum, assembly GCA_023337935.1. NCBI lineage: Eukaryota > Oomycota > Peronosporomycetes > Pythiales > Pythiaceae > Elongisporangium > Elongisporangium anandrum. The sequence continues at coordinate 13,628 of JAADXR010000234.1, forward strand.
CTCGCCAATCACGTAGTCCAGCACGTCAAGATACCGCAGATCGCGGCCTTCAAAGGCGTCCAGCAGCGCCTTCTCGTTCACCAGGACGTACTTGTTGGCCAGCACGCGATTCTCGAGCACGGCATCCACGGCCAGCGGCAGGCGCACCAGGTTGAAGTCATGGGCGCGCAAGAGCGACGCGATCGTGAGCAGCGTGGTGGATTGCTCGCCTCCCCAGAGTCCGTGCGGCACACAGATGTCCGTCTCCATGCCAAAGTGGCTCGCGCCCTTGAGGCAGAAGGGCGAGGTCGTCTCTCCATGGACCAGTCTCAGCCCTTGGCCGTCGGCCTTGGCCAGGAGCTGCAGTGGCTGCATCCCCATCATAATCAAGATGGGATAAAACCTCAACTGCTTGATGCGTTCTGTATCCACTAAGGTTTTTCAAGTTGCCACAGCGGACTTCAAAGCGGACTCTTCATGGAGTACACAGTCTCGTATGTCGGTGGCGGAGCTGATAGATCGGCAAACGTGCGCTTCCAGTTCGAGCGTCGGTGCCTGCTAAAGTCACGCTGGTCGAAGATCTCGAGCTGCTGCCGGACGTCCGAGCAACGTTTACTGCACGATGGTGCTGCTAGACGGCAGCGCACGCTCAATCCGGTCTATTAATCGAGTTTTATTAAGGTGGCCGTTGTTCGGGCAGCCGCATGCCGCTGGACATTGTTGTGGGTGCTGCGTCCGAGGAGTAGCACGTTCGGATCCAGAGCAGTTTCATGAACTGATGTCCGAGTGCAAGGACAAGGGTCATGTCAAGCTGATAGGAAGCTCAACACGAGTGCGTGGCCTGGTACGATCTGCAGTTGTACGCTGTCAGCCAGATGAACCGCAATCACACAGCGATAGAGACTTGGAGCCAGATGATTCTATTCCCCTCCATGTACATACACGGAAAGGAATGCATTGAGCGTTGCTTAGTGAAGCCATTGAAGCGACAAGCCTCTCCGAAATGGCTGCGTTGTAATGGGTAGGATAAAACCTCAGTTGAAGCCTTAAGGTTTTTCCTCGTAGTTGCCGTTCCGGCTGGCTCTTTGAGGGAGAAACGGCGCGAAAGGAGGAGGGAGGAGCGTAACCCTGCGGTGCGGGACGTAACCCGCGCAAACACTTTCCCCCCTCGGTCGGTACCCAAGGGCCAATTGACTCGAGATGTACGCAGGTGAGAGCGAGCGTAACCCGCATGGGCGGAGAAGGCGGACTGACCATTGTGCGTGTACGCGGCAGGAGGGGACAAGAGCCGCGCTAACAGCCGGACGCACAGCATGGCGCGCACGGCGTCCACGGCCTCGCACGCAACAGGCGGATCGGCCAAGGTGCGCATCAAGTCCAAGCGTCGATACCTGCTCAAAGTCACGCCGATCGAAGGCCGCGAGCTGCTGCCGGCCGAGAGCGGACGCCCGCGCAATGTGTACTGCACGATGGTGCTGCTGGACGGCGAGATGAACGAGATCAAGGGCGAGAAGCAGCGCACGCCGCCGCTGCGCATGCTCAATCCGGTCTGGAGCCCGCTCAAGATGGCCGTGCTGCGGTCCATGGAGATCGAGAGCCACCAGCCGCTGGGCATTGGCGCGGCTGCCGCGTCCGAAGAGTACACGTTCGGCATCCAGAGCAACCTCACGAACGCCAAGTACCTGCTCATCAAGTGCAAGGACAAGGGCCGAGTCGAGTACGACGACCTTGGGCGCTTGCTTCTGAGTCTGGAGGAGCTCAACACGAGTGGAGAGGAGCGCGTGGCCTGGTACGATCTGCAGCTGCGTCCCGGCGGCAAGATGAAGCGCGTGCAGGGCAAGATCAAGATCTCCAGCCGCATCGTGCGCGAACCGAGCTTGCGCCAGCTCTGGCTGTGCGCTGAGCAAATGCGCAAGGAAGTGCCTAGTCGAGACCGAAGTCTGTACCTCAAGCCGCATCCGTGCGTGATCACGGGCAAGGAAGCGGCCGATTGGATGCTGTGTCATGGTCCCAATCGACCGATGGACTGTGGAGTCACGTGCTCCACGGCAGAAGAAGCTTCACTGCTGGGCAGCTGCTTGATGCGCAGCGACATTCTCGTGCACGTCTCGGGCGATCGACGGTTCTCAAGCAGCACTTCCAAGTACTACCGCTTTGCCGTGAACCATTTGGACTCGATGCGACAGAAAGAAGCCATCCAGCAGCGTGATATGCTGCTGTCGGGCGAAGCCGAAGAAGCTGACGAGGAATTTGATGAGCCGCATTCGCGCTCGATCGTGTCGTCAGTTGCGAACGAGGAAGAGGCTGGATTGGGCCAATCACAGATCGGAGGGTCGTCGGCCGACCGCGGCAAGTCCAAGTCGACGCTTAAGATCGAAGACTTTGAGCTGCTCAAGGTGCTCGGAACGGGCTCGTTTGGCCGTGTTTTGTCTGCGCGTGGACCGGATGGCAACATTTACGCCATCAAGATTATTACAAAGATCGGTATGGACGAAACGCAACGCCGCAATGCCAAGCTGGAGCACGACATGCTGCGTGACGTGAAGCATCCGTTCGTGGCCTCGATGCTGTTTGCCTTTCAGAACGAAGATAAGGTGTACATGGGCATGGAGTTCTTCAACGGTGGCGACCTTCGGCATCACTTCAACCTGAACCAGAGTGGCGAGTTGAAGCTCACACCGGCCCGAATTCAACTGTATGCCGCCGAACTGGTCGCCGGTCTGGCGCATCTGCACAGTGTCGACATTATCTATCGAGACTTGAAGCCCGAGAATATTATGATTGCCAAGGACGGCCACGCTGTGCTGGTGGATTTTGGACTGTCGACATACGGCAACCTGAAGGCTGGTGGCAAGGCTCTCTCGCTCGCTGGCTCCCCCGAGTACATTGCACCCGAAGTGCTTGCAGCAGCCGATGCCAAGGAAACCGGTGAGAAGAAGCTTGTGGTCTACAACGACGCGTGCGACTGGTGGAGTCTCGGCATCCTGATTTTCGAGATGTACATTGGCCGAACACCGTTCAAGGACGACAACAAGGCTATCATGTACCGCAATATCAAGGAAGGTCATCTCTACATCCCGCCCGAGCTCCCCGAAGAAGTGCAGTCTCTGCTGGCTGGTCTCATCCAGCGCGACCCAGTACAGCGTCTTGGCGCAAACGAGGCCGTTCCGTTTGCGATCATGAACCACCCGTTCTTCGAAGGCATCGACTGGGAGGCATTGCAGCGCAAGGAGGTCCAGCCGGAATGGATACCCGATCTGATCGACGACGCCGATGTCAAGTACGTCGACAACGAGTTTTTGAACCAAGTGCCCGTGGACACACCCGAGTGGCGCATGCTGGACTCGGTGGACCGAGAACGCGAATACTTTGACGACTTTACTTACCGATCCACCAAGGTCATTCATAAATAAGGCCATAGCCAACTAGCCAGCTAGGCAGCTAGCCTGCCAGTGCTCCCAACCAAGTGACGTCCATTAATCAGCCAAGCCTTGGTGGTAGTTTGTTGGAGCAAGGCATTAGCTGAGAGTTTAACAAGTTTCCGTCGGATGTGTGTGTGAATTGATTTGCTTCCATGGTTTCATGGGTTCAATGCATCTCTTTCCAAGGGGTATGCGTTCTCAGAATCCTGCGGGGGGATCCAAGAGAAGGGAATATCGAATCAGAGAGAACGATGCTGAGCAGCACAGACGAGCACTTGCGCGCGCCCTTGAACCCCAAGTCTCCGCCCATGGCCGGCACGTCCACCGTCGACAAGTCCGGCTTCACGTCGCTCACGAGTCTCCCCGGCGGAGACCGATCCTTCGTCGGCCGGTATGCATGCCATGGCGTCTGTTGAGGGCTCTACACGGTCTCTAATGGATCCATTCCTTGCGTATAGCGTCAAGGGACTGGATGCGCCCTCGCTGATCCGCTACCTGCGCTATGTGAACGTAATCTTGGCCGTCATGCAGGCGCTGGCCGGGTTCATGGGGCTGTTCAACCTCGTGACCCTGGACATCACGAGCTTCCTCATCTCGGTCTACGCCATGTAAGGAGTTCTACTGCTCCTGCCTCTTGATGAGATACTGACGCATGATGTGATGGTGGGTTTAGTGTCTTCGCACTTCTTCTTCTGGCGTTTGAATGCCGCTTCACGTCCATGGAGCCGTCGATTCGCCAGCAGTTTGGCTTCCTCTTCACCTACCGCGGTCGTACGGCCTTCCTGTTCATGTACGCTTTATGATGAAGCCACTAGCATGCTTCAGCACGTATTAACTCCATGGTGTCTCCTCTTGTAGTGTGGGCTTCATGGATTTCGGCATGGACAGCTCCTTTGGCTACCTCGTGGGCGTTCTCATGAGCGCCAACGCCATTTTCAACTTGCTGATCTTGTTCTGCCACCCGGAGTTCCGCAACGGCCATCTCACGTCGACCATGGACCCCACGGCCACGTACACGGAGGGCTCTGAGGTCAGTATTGATGGCTACGTCCATCCATTGAAGTTTATGGGATACTGAGCCTCGTGTTACGACGTCAACAGGAAACTGCTCAGCTGCTGTCGCAAAACACGGACTTCATGAACCAGGCCGGCTCGTTTGTGATGCACCAGGCCAAGGAAAACCCGCAATACGCTGCTCAGGTGCGTTAAGCATGTATGGTGCTGCCCATTGGTTCAGTATCTGACCCCTCCCCATGCATGGGTTCTTTTCATCAGCTAGCGCAATCCTACGCCAAAAACGGAGGTGGATACGTTCCTCCGGCTCAGACCCGTTAGGATCTGGGCAACACTGTTTGTCAGGACTGGACGCTACGATAGGGAGAACATGAATTGTTTGTTGATGCTTTTCATACGGACTTTACTGTTGTTGATCCAGCTCACTTCTTAAACGCGCGAAGTTTGCTTCTTGCTGCGCTCGTTTTGAAGGATCAACGTCGAGAGATCGCTTGTTAAGGCGAAGGGTCTCCAGTGCCTCATGCAATTTCTGCTCGCACTGTTCGTTTGCAGCTACGGCCTCATGTAAACTCCTCGCGAGGTTTTCTGGAAGAACCATCGGTGTTGATGAAGTCAAATCTCCAAACAGTTCACGGCGGAGCGAATCAAGCGTTTGCCGCTTCCTGTCGTACAGCTGAGTCCATTCATGTTCCAATTGGACGAGCCCTTGTTCCACACTTTGCTGATTCGCTTGAACGCGTTCGCAGTATCGCTCTAGCTCGTCAAACGTGCGGAACCGAAGCGAATGACGCGTTGTGGACTGCAGTGGACTCTTCGTTCTATCATTCGATTCGTCTTCATCCGATTTCTGGTGCTGATCCTTCGAAGCTTCTTGGAAGATGGTGTACAGCATGTGGGCAACCTCGTCCATATCAGGCAGAGTCCGCTGGACGATATCGCTCGAGGTCCCATTGCTCGCAAGCGTAGCGTATAGAGCCTGCCGCTCCTGACTTTCTCTCGCCTTTCCATCCAAATTCTGATCTATCTGCTGTAAGACAGACTCGATCTGTATCATATCGCTCCATTCGGCATCGAATAGCCGGTGGACAAGCCTGTATAATACAACGGCGATTGTGAAACAAAGAGATCAGATCATAACCTCCAAAGGGTACTCACTTTAGACGCGCATACTGCTGATCGATGCACTCCAGCACGGCACGCAGCTTTAGAAATCGATTCTCCTGTCTCCAAAGTTTTTGCTCGTAGCTGCCGAGCAGAATTGTCGTGGACTGAAGGAATGCCATCTCTTCCAACATTGACGGGAGCATTTTGTGAACCAGCTTGTCCAGGTCCTGCTTGGATCTGTCGATTGTACGCAGAAGACTCTGGCGCTTTGTATGGACCGCATCGGCGCTCATGAGCTGGTACTGCTGCCGCAACGACCGACGCGTTTGGGACACGTGCTGCCAATGGCTTTCGGCTTTGGCCAGCTGCATCTGTGATTGCAATGCATCGATCTCGCCAATAACAAAAGCCTTTTCGAGTCGAGCTAATTCCACGCTGCACCTAAGCAGAAAGAACTCGTGAGCTCTTTCCATTCAACCAAGAAAACTATTGCCGATTGAGAGTCATACTTGTTGTAGATATGTGCGTCTTGGTCTTGCAGATGAAGCTTCAAGGGATCAGATTCATGAAGCCAAGCCGTAGATCCATCTATTGATTCCGAGCTTGCTTTCGCATCGTGTTCCTGCAGAGAGTTAGCATCGCTCTTCGTGGTCGAAGCCGTGATCGTTAAGATTCGCTCCTTGATCTCGCGTAGGTTGCCTGATTCCTTCCCCAGTAATGGATCTAGCGGCTGCTGATATAAAAACCGCCTCCGGTGTCTTTCACTCGAGTCCATAATCGCTTGGTTTACTTGTGAAGCCAACAGATCGGCGTCTTCTCTTGTGCCTGATGACAGATGGGACAGAATGGCGTCCACCTCTTGAGCGAGAGCGTTTGCATCCGTTCGCTTCGGAATTATCTGCAGATCAGAGGCAGAGGTTTAAGACTGCCAATACAGGCCCAGTTAAAGATGACTTGGTACCTGATTGATCGCTGTGGCCGCACTTGATGAAGCACCTTTATGAGCCGCCTGACTATCGACTTGGATCGTTTTCTGCTGCACCAGCTTAGCAAGCTTGTCGTTGTTGTCGTGCGTCATCTGTAACTTCTGCTCCAGCACTCGAATCTCCTCTTCTAGTGCTGAATTACCAGCCAGGAGGTCGTCCAAAGACTCGTCCTCTCGCTACAAGTCCATGCAAAACGAACCAATGAATCCATGAAGCGGTCTTTGGCTTTCTCTCTGGACAAACCTTCAAGCGATCAGCTTGGATCGCCATCTCGGCTTGCTCCAGAGACTTTCCATACAACAGACCACCGTGGTCGCCAGCGACCAGCGCCTTGTACAGCGCGTATGCGTGTTCACCAGCAAGCCGATGTCGCACGGCCATGCGGGGCTGGACGCTCGTGAGCAGCCAGTCTAAGAACGCCTGCACACGGACTGACGGAAGGCCAAACAGACTGGCGAACAGATCTTCGTGCAGAGGCTCGCGTCCGTCGTAGCCCAACTGCTGCAGCAGAGCCACCACGGCGCCTTCGTATCCGTTCGTATCCATTTCCCAATTGCTTTATGATGCGGATACGGAGGGGCGACTATTCGGGCCTTGAACGATACACCTGTATTCTATGAAATATTACGGTTAAATTCCGTGTGATATTTATTAAAATTCCAGTTTATGTAACTTACTATAAGTTTTTATTTGAATAAACTGAAAATGAATAGATTGAGAATTACGAAAAGAGACATGCGTACCGACGCTCATTCGAGTTGGGCCTTGAACTTGTCGAGATAGCCGCCTTCCTGCATCAGATCGAAGAAATGGCCGCTCCCCTTGGCGACAAGATCACGTGGAGCTGCGAACTCCACAACACGGCCGTTGTCCAGCACCAGGATCTTGTCCGAGTCCAGAACCGTATCCAAACGATGAGCGATCGTGAGCACAGTGGACGTTGAGAATGCCGTACGGATGACCTTCTGCAGTGCCTTGTCCGTCTCGTGGTCAATGGCGGCTGTGGCTTCGTCAAACACAACGATGCGCGTCTGGCGCAGCAGAGCTTGGGCCATGCACAGCATCTGACGCTCGCCCACGCTGAAGTTCTCTCCGTTCTCTTCCACGACGCACTCCAGTTTCTCCTCTTCCTGGCCGATGCGATCGCTCAGTCCGACCTGGCGGATCGAACTCCACAGCTCATCGTCACTGAAGTTGTCAAACGGATCCAGGTAGTGGCGAAGCGAGCCCTTGAACAGCACAGGGTTCTGCGGGATGATGGACAGATTCGAGCGCAGCGTCTTGAGACCGATCTTTCCCACGTCGTAGCCGTCGATCGTGATCGATCCGGAGGCAATTTCGTTGATTCGGAAGAGCGCCATCGTGAGACTGGACTTTCCAGCTCCGGTGCGACCAACAATGCCAATCTTCTCACCTCCCTGAGCTGAAAACGTCAGGTTGCTGAGCACCAGTGGATCGTTCTCCTTGTACCGGAAGTTGACGTCCTGGAACTGAATGGATCCAGCTGATGGCCAGTCTGGGAATGATGGTGGGTCCATGGTCGGGATCTTATTGGCAGCTTCCTGGGGAATATCGATGTATTCCTGTACGCGCTCGGGACTCACCATGGACGTCTCAACACCAGACCAGGCCTGAATGATTCGCTCCAAGTTGAGCGAGATCTTGAGCACGTACGAGAAGGCCAAACCGATGATAGCAGCAGAGATCTGGTCGTGGAGAAGCACCAGCGAGTAGGACACGATCAGAATGATTAGTGCCCCGATTATCTGGGTACGAAGAGAAAACCATTGGGAGACGCAGAGCTTGGCGAACCAGAGCTTTGAGGATATATCCAGTTTCTGATCGTGGATAGTCTCGAAGCGCAAAACATTTTCTTTGCCAAGTGCACGGATGACGGCCCCACCATCGATAGACTCAGACAAATGGCTGTAAATCGGCGCTCGCGTTGTGTGGGTGAGGCGCTCAATCTCACGAGCAGGCTGGAGGTAGTATCGTCCAACTAGGAAGTAGATAATACACACCGGAATGAGCAGGAAGCCACGCCAACGGATGATCAAAGCAGCAGTCACAAGGCTGCAAACCACCGAGAAAAGACTGGTGAGAAATCCGCCAAAGGACTGGGGAACGGCGTAATCCACACCACCGACGTCGTTCGAGAAACGCGTCAAGATCCGTCCAATGGGGTTGGTGTCGAAAAACCGCATGGGTGCGTGAAGGAGCGAGTGGGTCATGCGTCGGAAGAGATTCTGCGAAGCACTTAGCCCACACCAAGAGACCGTCATCGAGCGACCTACGACGACGAACACCGATGCAAGACCGAGCGCCATGTAGATCTCAATGCGAAATTTCATCGACACACGGTCTTCTTCACTCGAAGTGGCATCCGTTGACCAAGCGCTGAGCCAGAAGTCGCTTGAGATTGCGAGCATCTGCCAAACCACTTGTGACATGAACACAACAAAGAAAACTGGGAATCCACCGACAGCTCGGTAGTAGGCTGCAAAGACGTGGAATCCTACTCGCCCTTCCTGTCGATCTTCATCGTTGATCAGCTTGTGGTTTTCATCTGCTTCATCGTTGTTAAGTGACGAGATACTTGGAAGACGCGATAGACTTGGCTGTTCGCCTTCAATTGAAAGAAGCGGAAGCTCGATTGTGGTCGTCTCCTCATCTTGAATCTCAAATTTTGGGCGCAAGTACGTCTTCGCCGCAAGTGGAGACACCAAACTATCGTGTGTAGCACGATTCTGCACTTGTCTGGTCTCCACAACGTTACCAGCTTCATTGATCGTCACAGCATGCGTGATAAACTCCGAGGTAATGATCTCTGGGTTGTGCGTCACCAAAAGAACGGTCTTGTGGCGCAGCAGACCGAGCATGCACTTCTGAAAGATCTCGTTCTGCACGATGGCATCCACAGCCGACAGAGGAGAGTCCAGAATATAAATACTAGCGTCACTGTAGCAGGCGCGAGCCAGCGCAATACGAGCCTTCTGGCCTCCAGAGATGTTGATCCCACGCTCTCCGATCTCCGTCTGGTCTCCTGCTGGCAGCGTCTTGAGATCCTCCTTGAGAGCGCACGCGTCTAAGATCTTGTCGTACTTCTTGCGATCGAACCGGTGGCCAAAGAGAATATTGTCTCGCACAGTCATGTGCTGGATCCACGGCTGCTGCGAGCAGTAGGCCACACTGCCTCCGACGTAGACTTGGCCCTTGTGTTTGGTCATCTCGCCCAGGATCGCAGAGCAGAGCGAGGATTTGCCACAGCCAACTGTGCCGTGGATCACAAAGAAGTCGCCAGCACGGATCTGCAGGTTCACGTCCTTCAGCATCGTGGCCTCGTTGTCCCAGCCAAAGGAGCAATTCTCGATGGAAATGATCTCGTTCTTGGCGATGTAGGCCGGTGCAATGGGGTCGTTGATCGTGAGCACGTTATCGTCGCTGATCTCGGGGAGCGCCAAGAACTCGTTGATGCGTTTGCTTCCCACGCGAGCCTTCGACAGGACAGCCACGATGTTGGAAATAAATTGCAGCGGCACTTGGATCATTTGGAACAGCGATAGACTCGTGAACACGATCGCAGGTGTGAGCTCGTTCTTCAGCAGACCGGCATAGACGCCGAAGGTCGTGACCGAGACGAACACCGGGAGTCCATTCGTCGCCACTGTGACCGTGGCCGTGAGCAAGAAGAACTTCCAAAGCGCCGAGAGCTCCTTCTCGCGGGCATCGATGATGCGTTTGAAGAACTGCTCCTCCCACCCGTTGAACTTGATGATCGAGATGGACTTGAAGGTCTCCGTGACCACCTTCATGCGTGCATCCTCGGCCTGCATGTAGCCGTTCAGCACCTTGTAGATCGTGGAGAACAGGAGCTGGTTAATGCCCAGAGCAAATCCAATAATGGCCAGACCAGCAAAGGACGCCACACCAAGCAGCTTGTAGAGCAGATAGCTGACGAAGAAGAGCTGCACTGGCACCGTCACGACCGAGTAGAAGGACACGGCCGCCTGCATGAGGAAGCTGCAGTCGTTCGAGTACATGTTGGTGATCTCGCCCGTGGACTTGAGCTTGCGCGACTCGGCGTTGAGCTTGAGCGTCTTGCGGTACATGAGCGTCTTGAGCACGAAGATGAACTGCAGGCCCATGACTTCGGCCTCGAACGTGGCGTAGTTGTCAACCAGTGCCTGCAGCAGCTGCGAGCCGAAGAGCGCGAGGATCCAGAGCGTGAGCTGGTTCACGTCGTAAGTGTCCGTCGTCAGCTCCGAGACCACGCGGTTGAGCACGATGGGTCCCATGAAGCTGCAGGCCGTGGACGTGAAGAACGCCAGCCCCACGAGCACGTAGCGCAGGGCAAAGGACCTCAGGAAGGTGCGCGTGATGGACTTGGTCTCTTCGTAGTCGCGGCTGAACTTGACGGCGACGTGCGCCGACTGCTGATGCTCCTGCAGCGGCCAGATGTCGTCCTCGTCGAGCTGCTTCTGGTTGCCCAGCGTCATGAGCGGCGTGACCCAGGACAGGAACATGCGCGACGGCCACCAGGCCTGCGTCTGCGGATGCGGCGGCGGCGGCGGTGGCTCGGCATCGCTGGCCTTTGTAAAGGTCGAGTAGCCCTTGGCCATGGCTGTCGTCTGCTGTCTGGAGCCGATTGCGAAGTGACTGCTCCCATGGGAACCACACAGCGAAGGAGATGGGACGGGTGGAATTGGAATGATGGCGATGTTACCACCATTCCACATTCTTCATATCCAAAGTCCATCTCCTCGCGAAACCAAGAACCGGGCGTGAAACGGCGTTTTCCGTCCGTTCTTGAGCAATCATTCTTGAAATGTGTTTCCACCAGGATTTGGACGCACCGTGGATTTGCTGGCGTGGACGTATCCGTGCTCACGTGTGATGAAATTCCTAATGGAAGTACAGCTCATCTGGACAGTGGGACGCTTGAACCCATCAAGGAAGCCAGTGTCGTCAATGTTGTGCTCACAAGCGAGGCCGATAGCGCTGCATTCATCATTCCTCAGCTGTGAGGTTTTGCAGCAGGAATCCATTGGCCAGACAGCCTGGAGCTTTAATTAGAGTGGCAATTGAAACCACCTCTTATCCTTCGTGCTTGTTCGGCTCTTGCAGACCAGCTGAACAATCGAGTGCAGCATGAAGCAGCAGCGCGCCGTCCGATCATGGAATCTGTAGACCCGGCATGTCATGCCCATGATCCTACAGACAGCAGCGACGATCCCAACGCAAACAGGAGCGGGCGAAAGTCCATCGTCACGCCAGCTCAGCCGTCGACGCCTGCAGTGCCGAGCCAAATCGAAAGCCACACGTACACGCTCTGTCTCGTGGGCGACTCTAAGGGCTTTGCGCATGGCCACGACGAGAACGTGCGCGAGATCCCGATCCAACTGGACTCCAAGCTCTCCCAGGCAGCTTGCGGTACGGACTGGGTCTGTCTGCTGTCGGAAAGCGGTCGGGCGTATTCGTGCGGAGACAACACGTACGGCCAGCTGGGCCAGGCCCACACGCAGTATGTGGTCTCGCCAAAGCCTCTGGCGTTTCCTGTGGACAAGAAGATCGTGCGCATTTCCTGCGGCAGCTCCCATGGAGGCTTCCTGCTGGAAAACGGATCGCTTTTCATGTTTGGGAGCGGGGTCTACGGCCGATTGGGCACAGGCCACGAACGCGTGCTCTCGACGCCGACTCCCGTGCGCATGACGTGGCAAACGCTACTGGAGCAACAGGCCAAGAACCACCGGAAGAACTCGAATACTGTGTCCACCTCTCGCAAGTCCAGCACGGTCACTACCGCCGAGCAAACAGCTACGATTGTAAAGGATCTGGACCCTGGCGAAGATGAAGACATTTTCTTCACAGAGATCAGCTGTGGGGATCGCCACACTCTGCTACTGGGCTCGAAGTCCACAGCGTCCACCTCTGGCGGCAGGCCGATCATCAAGAACAGCATCATCACCTTCGGCGATGGTATGAACGGCCGGCTTGGACTCGGCGATGAGCACGATCAGTGGACGGGGTCTCTCGTGAGCTGGTTCAAATCCGGACGCTATCAAACAGCAGCACTGCCGTCCATGGCCTCAGTCTGCGCCGGCATTTCGCACAGCGCCGCGATCTCATTGAGCGGCGAGCTCTTCACGTGGGGGAATGGCACCGACGGACAGCTGGGCCATTCCTCATTCGACAGCGAGTGGATTCCACGACAGGTGGAGTTTTTCCAGAATATATCGATCGCCTCTGTGCGCTGCGGGGGCAAGCACACTGTCGCCATCTCACGCACGGGCGTGGTGTATACATGGGGCAGAGCCAACGAAGGGCAGCTTGGCACGGGAGTCACGGCCCCCAACGTGTCGCAGCCACAGCGTCTTGCGCTGACAATCGACCCGGTTTCTATCCAGCAAATGAACGCGGAAGCCCAAGCAGCAGACCCAACCAGTGCTTCTAAGAACCTGTCCTCTTTCCAGCAGCAGCAGGACCTGCGTGTGACCATTCGATCTATTGTGGCAAAGGAGAATACCAATCTGGCGATGGACGAGCAGGCTCGGCTGTTCACATGGGGAGGCAACAGTTCGCGACAGCAAGGCGTTGCTGGTCATGGATTGGAAGCTTCAGCCACTGGACTGGGGCCCATTGTGCCCAAACCAATGCAGCTCTGGTACATGGATCTGCGCGACCCACCCAAGCCACGAAACTCGCGTGTGAGAACTATTCGGGAGCAGATGATGGCCATGGCGCTCGCTTTCCCACGCGTGGCGCTGACTCATGTGGATGCGAGCGAGCGCTTCACGCTGCTCGTATTCGAAACGAGGCCCTTGATGAACAATGGCCGCGTTGGCAGCACCTTGGGCAGAGCAACGCAGCGTGGACTTGGTGGCGCGTCGTTCTTTGGCGGCACGCAGCTCAAACTGCTGGACAATCCGACGCAGATTGTTGCAGGGACGGGTATGAACGCCAGCCAAAGCCAGCAGGATGATTGCTCTTTAGGCGACGTCGCCTGTAAATGGCATTTGTCACTGATACATCCGCTTCCACAGGGTGACATCCCGTCGAAAGAGACCGCGTATTACAACTTCATGGCCAATTACAAGGTATTCATTCGACCGTCAAGCCCCACGAAAGACGACGAGCGAAGAGATTGCAACGAGGATGATCATATGGGGCATTGGGCCAACGCCAGTGGAGACAACACAAGATCCAGATCCAGGGACAAGCGCTGTGGTCGCTCCAACTCGCATGAGAGTGTTGGTGAAGCACACGAGAATCACCACGATGCAGGCGATGGTCATGATGCAGCACACCAATGTGGTGGTGCTCCAAGCTGCTCAGCGCAAGTGGTCAAAGGGTTCGACGCTTGGCTTGACAAGCACTCGAAAACTCGAAAACCTTCACCAGTAAAGCCACCGTCGAATGGATTTCGAAAACATCATCACAATCAAGAGCAGACTGAAGATAGCTTACGTTCAGCAGCCTCGGTCACTGGTCCCGAGCACAGTCAGAGGAATCAAAGCGTCAAGACTACGGACCACAAACCAACTCCGAAGCCTCCGGGGCTATTTTCTCGTCAACCAAAGCGCAAAAGTGCATTCGGTCGATCGCTTCGTGCAGTTATCAAACCACCACACACTTCGCCAGCCAAACCGCCTTCAATGTTGTCGTCGCGCTCACCATCGCGCCCGAAACGCTTGATTCACAGTGCACGCCCAGCAGAAAACACGCCAAGATTACCAACGAGTGAGATTGCCCCGTGCGGTCCGTCCAAGACCTATCGCTTTGGCTTCGACAACGAAACTCCAGCGCCTCCGATGACACCGATCTATCCAGAGCTGTGTAGCGTCACGAAGCCACGCTCACCGCAGTTTTCTATGGGCTCAGGTGAGCACTTTTCACTAATGATCTCGAAGCGATTGACTCTCGCCAAAGGTCCCAGACCAGGCCCAGGCACGTACGACCGCAATAGAGGCTAGCGTTAGCATTGACAACGGATATCCTGCTTCGCAAATGCAGATTTTGAAAATGGGAATTACATTTGAGCACGTAGGATAACAACTGCAATTCTTTCTACCTCGCAGTTTGCTTTCCTACAATCAAGGAGTACAGTCTTGATGACCGTCACTTTTTCTGCTTGTTAATCTCCCGCGTCATGTATCTGGTGTACGAGATCTTGTCGCGGTAGAGGAACGGCGTGGCCTGTTGATGCAGAACACTGGCCGTTGAGCGCATGACACGCTGCGCACAGTCGAGCGGGTCTTCGTCCGGTGTGCAGCGAACCATGGGCAGCACCTTGATGGTGTAGACATGCCACGGCATGAATAAGTACCAGGCCACGTTTGCCAGGAACGTGCTCGTCTCGTCGTTGATATTGACAGGCTGCAACGTAATACAAGAGCGTCGGTCAGTCATAGAGCTCGTAACAAAGCTGAGCGATGCTAATGGATGCTTACGAAAGGTCCGTCCGTGGCCTGAATAGCGACCGGCTGAATGGTCTTGCCCAGTGAGAAGAGGAACTTGTGGTACTGCAGCAAGCCCTTGCGTCCATTCGTCAGTCCGCCCTCTGGGAACGCGGCCAGCGGTTTGTCCTTGTTCGAGAGCTTCTGCATGATGATCTCGCGCACTTGATCTCGTCCTTTGGCGCCGCCCTGGTTGCGCGATGCGTAGGGCACGTAAATGAGGCCGATGGCGTCGCCCAGAAGGCGGAAGAAGAGCATCTTCTTGTAGAAATCGTAGCCCAAGACGTACGCTGGCATGAGCTTACGCAGCGCCACAGCATCGAACTCGCTGATGTGGTTGGCCACCATAATATCGCACGACTTGTCCAGCAAATGCGCGTCTTGTACGCGCACGATCGTCCCGGAGAGCACGGCGAATAGCGTATGCAGACCCATGCTCTCCAGTTGGTCTGTGGAGAACACGCGCGGCAGCAACGCAGCCAGGAAGAACGCCAACAACGTACGGATAAACAGCACGACGAGACCGAAGGGCGTGTACAGCAAAAGCAGCACGTGGCCGAAGTGGAACGGCCGCTTGATCCGCTCGAACTGGAACATGGTCGAGAACGGCAGCAGCATCTGCTGCGTCGGCACGTCCAGCACGACGGTGGCGCGGCCGTCGCCGATCACGTCGAGCGCACGGCGGATGTCGCCGCAGGTCTGGCTGTTGGACGCGGTGTCCAGGTCGTAGAACGAGCCATTGGGCGATGGCGCGATCAGGTTCATCTTCCTTCCTGTGGCGTTGCGTGTCAACTCAACTTGAGATGGGGACACAATGACAACGCACTCACACTAAATAGAGGTACTGAAACCTCGGAGATACAAATAGATGCATACAAAAGTTTCGATTTGATACCCAGACTATTTATATATCTTCATGGTTGGTGTGCGACACATCAACTATTTGCTTGCATAAAAACCGATCCGACTCGTGATGATCATCCGAGCGGTCAGCAGCGGTGAGGACGACAGCGAGGACGACGGCTTCCTCTCGCCGCGCGGCCAGGCGGCGATGCATGGCTCGCACTCGGGGTCTGTGTTTGATGGACCACCCGTGAGCGTGTCTTCAGCGGCTTCGACTTCGGTTCATGGAGCTCGTCTGGCATGGATCTGCACGGCCCTCGCATTGGTCCTGCTCCTGCTAGTGGATCTCAGCGCATTCGTTGGCTTGCTAACTGACGAGAGAGTTGCCAATGCTGATGCATTCGCTGTCCTGCCGATACTGGTGGCGGCCGCCAAGCAACGATCCGAAGGGCTCTTTGTATCGGTATTGTTGTCGCCTGCGACGGTGGCAAACAATCTCGCTGGGTTCGCGGCCATCGCAGGCTGGATCTATGCACGTGAGACTGCAGCTCAACGCCAACAAAGCTCCGCGTGGCTAGGATTTCTACCAGCATGGATGGCCAGGGGGTCCCCATGGACACTAATAGTCGCGATCGCGTGCTTTGGGCACCTGGTGTCGTGTATGTACGTCCTTGGCACATTACTCGAATCCAACGGAGACCCTCGCAAGTTCTGGCTGGGACTGAAACCCAATCGCCAACCATATCCACGCGTTTGAGTCCCATTCTAGCTTTAAAACTATTCAAGACATCATAATCAATGACCATTTGGAGAGCTCGAGGTCGCGGGATTGTTTCCTTCCATGTCAAAGATCTGATCCAAGATATCCTTCACAGAGTTCAGTTGCAGAGCTTCCGCCTTCTTCCACAGCTTGTAGTTCTGATGCGCCTGGTCTAGGATCGTCTTGAACTCAGGTCGAAACACGACTTCAGCCACGACCTCAAAGAACGGCAGGATGATAAACTCGAAGAACCCGACTTGATTTTTTGCACTGTTCTCGCTATTGCGGTTCATAAAGGGCGAAATGTCCATCCCGAGAGACTGTTCTTCATCTCCCTGTAGGAAAAACTCTTCAATAATCAGATCTGACCAGCGAGCGTGCAGCTTCGTGGCCTTGGACGAGTGGCCCAGGTCTGCGCACTTAATCACAATCTTCATGACCAGCATCGGTGAGTGCACAATATCCGACGTCTCTTGCGAAATGAGTGCTGTTTTCAGGCTACCAACGAGTTGCAAGTGCACGCTCAGATCTGTGGATAACACCATTTCAATAATAGCTTTGCGAACTTCAATGGCTTGAGACGGCGCCATTCCAGCAAAAATATTCAGCGATGGATCTCGGGCCAGAAAAAAAGCCTCAGAGAGATGCATGCGCTCGAGCACCGACGAGTCACTGTACTCAATGGCGAGATTGCTACTGCTTTTTACCATGAAGTTGTTGGTTTTTCCAGGGTGACGGAAATCATGAACTGCGGCAGCGATGATAATTGCAAACACCTCTTGGTAGTTGAGGATATCCTGGATGTATCCATTGTCCATGACCGAGATAAGGTATTCCACTGAGCTCACCACGTCGGCAGCATGAACATTGTTGTGCTATTACAGACAACAGTAGTCAGTGATGATAGAGATCATTCGCTCTTTGCTCTCCACACAAAAGGAGACCGGATAACGTACATATGGATTACGGAGGTATCCAATGTCGAGGAAGTGCAAAAAATTGGCAAGGATATTCTTGTTGACAGCACAGAGTTCAAACAGATTGTGTTGCTCAAACACAATGTACGTGATGAATGATATCGGCTTGTGCTCTGTCATGCTGGCAACCCTGTTTCCAGCAGCAAAGATGAGCGTAACTGTAATTAGAACATGGGTTAGACAATGAGGCGAGCATTCTAATAACGTACGCGTAGGTATCGACGCTCCAGCCATCACACTCCATCATTTCGCCAACTGCGTTGAGTAGCTCGTCGGTGGGAGCGATGACATCAGGATGCAATTGCGCTTCCATGTAGCGGTCACCGTTCGTCGACATCACCGAGTATGGACTTGACACACTGCCGCTTCCAGAGCCATCACCATGTGCGTTTTTGAATGCGGCTGACCCACGTCGATTGCGCGTATACGACTTGTTGGCCAAGACTGTAGCAGCCCAGCTCTTGGTATCGAGGTCCAAATCACCTCCACGCTTCTGCTTGAGCTGCTCATGAATGTCAGGCGCGAACAGATTCTGGCCTTTCTTGGACAGCAACAGCACGATACCGTCCAGGTTTTCGCGCAGCTCAGGGGTGAGCGAGGCTGTTCTCTGGAGACTTTTCAGATCCATGAGCACTTTGGCCATTGGGGAATCGAAATCCAATGGCCCTGCCGAATTTTGAGAACGTTCTTCGAGCATTTTCTTGAGCGACTTGTTCTCGTTGATTATAAACTCCTTCTGGAGGTGAGAGGCTCGTGCTCGCTCCTCCACAGTCTTCGCATGCAAGAAGTTCAAGCGAAGAAATCGGTCCGTTTGCCGCACACGAAAGATCATGACAAAGGATACACCTACGAGGCAAAAAATGAGCAGAAATTTGTTTGCGATGTAGAAAGTCGACTTGGTCTGGGGATAAAAGACTGATACAAGCACAGTAAAGCTCAAATTCACGGTGAAAGCCGTGAAAATATAGTGGAAAGGGTCAAGCTTGAACATTGGCGCAACCACTAGCACGATAAGTGGTCGCACGAGGTTGATGTTCAACTGCACGATCGGTAAAATGACTAGTACATCAACAGAAAGGCAGCATGAGTACGCGAATGAATATAAATGGCCATATACATACAAGAAAAGGAACGAATAACTCACCGAACTCGAGGTATCGCACGATGATTGACCGACCAGTGCCTTCAAAGTCTTCGTAATCCCACCAGGCCGTGTCGCCATCCAAAGAATAGGACTTGTCATAATCTGCCGAGTAAGGATCAAAGGCCATGTAGTCCAGCATGCGCTCCATGTCCTTGAGCAGATACGATCGATAGGCCGGCACGCAGGAGATCGCGCCGTCAGCGATGATCGCGATTGCAAAGCAATGGACGATCGCGCATAGGAAAATCTGTTCATAGCCTCGGCATCGATCCAATTTGCAGCAGATAATAAGCACCGGTACAGGCACGAACACGATGATCGAGAGCAGCAAATGCAGAGTTGCCACTCGGCGGATGTCCTCGTCCCCCGAGATGAGATTCACGATATCCTGGATGGCCAGGAGCACCCAGATGCACCAGCAGAGAAATCCGGCGTAGCAGGCCGGCACGATGTTGGTCTCGGTGTAGTACGCCAGGTAATCCAGCTCGACCAGCGGGTTGCGGCAGAACGTGTTGGTGAAGAAGTGGAAGCCGTACTTCTCCTCCATGGCGCGTGCCAGCTTGTTCGACTCGTTCCTGTCCGAGGCCGAGCGTGGGAAGATGAGCGTCGACAATGGAACCCCAAGCGAGGAGCGCCGGCCTCCACCAACGCCACCGTGCGTCATGGCGCCGTCCATGCTGGTGCGATACGAAGGCGCGAGCATTCTAGACACTGGAACAACGGACTTGTTGGTCTCTGAGAGCAGCCACTGGTAGCGCGATGAATGCCCGACGAAGCCTGCAGCTGTCGGCCGGTCGTTAAGGAGCACGAATGATGGTGATGGCTCCCATTTGGACCACAGCGCTCCATATTTAGGTCTGCATCGTGCTTGAAACGGTTCAACCGACATAGCGTGCACTCGTTGACTTTGCACCCTGAGTTTAGCGACGTTATCATAAGATATGTCATTCAAACACATATTTTTTATTGATTTATGTCAGAGGCAAGGAAAAACTTCAAGGTTGTTAAAGGGAGGTTTTGAAGCTACCTAAGGCAGATACCGGTATCAGATCGGTATTACTGGGATAGCACTCAAAGGGAAGCAAGCCAAAGGGGAAAAAAAAGAAAAGCTCGCTTTCGGTTCGCTCGGGTGCTGACCTGACCCCCTCGAGGCACAATGGACGCGGACTGCAAGACGCTGTGGATCGGAGACATCCAGATGCACTGGGACGAGGCCTTCATTGGCTCGCTCTTCGCCTCCATGGGTACGTGCTGCGACTGGGCTGCTGGCCCAATGGATCGCTACGTACGCGGCTTGAAGCAGAGCGGCGGCCGCTGCTGACCGTTGCTTTTCGGGGGGTCCAAGGGATCCAGCATGATACTGAACGAATCTTGTGTTCCTCGTGATGGTACGCTGGTGTGCAGATGAGCAGCCGGTGGTGAAGCTTATTCGCGACAAGGTCACGGGCTACCCGGCCGGGTACGGCTTCCTGGAGTTCCAGACTCAGCGTGGCGCACAGAACGTTCTGGAGACCTTTAACGGTCAGCTCATCCGTAAGTATACACGCAGTTGCAGTCGCAAGCGCGGTTTGTATTAGTTGATGTATGCTAATGCAGCTACTTTGCTCGTATAGCCAACACGCCGCACCGTTTCCGCATGAACTGGGGTGCCGGAGGGCGTCGCATTGATTCCGCCGAGGACCACTCAGTCTTTGTGGGTGATCTAGCCCCGGACGTCACGGATGAGCTGCTGCTCAGTACATTTTCCACGCGTTTCTCTAGTGTTCGTGGTGCCAAGGTGCGCGGTCGCCAGTATATTCTGAAGGAAGGGGGTGATAGTATTCTAACTGACTTTTGCTATCTCCAGGTCGTCATTGATCCACTGACACGAATGTCCAAGGGTTTTGGCTTCGTCCGCTTTGGTGTTAAAGAGGAGGCTGACCAGGTGAGATTGCACCACGAGTGCATGATTTTTTGTTAATTAATGAGGCTAATGGTTGCTTTCCCTTCGGGTATTTAGGCATTGCAAACCATGAATGGAGTCTACTGCTCCTCGCGTCCTATGCGCGTGAGCGTTGCAACTGACCGCAATGGCAAGCCTCGCTCCTCAATGGGTCAAGTCCAATATGCCGGCACTGGTCAGACGGAGGAGGAAGGTGCCAACACGACTGTGTTTGTCGGTGGCTTGGATGCTTCAACCACGGACGAAGACCTTCGTGCGCGCTTCGCAGTTATCGGCGATGTAAGTCACAGGCCAGTGAAAACGAGAAAATTGGCTGTAGGTCTGACACTTTGCGGTGCTTTGTAGATTGTGTCTGTCAAGGTGCCTCCTGGACGTGGATGCGGATTCGTGCAGTACACCACAAAGGACGCTGCTGAACTCGCAATTACGCAGATGAATGGTGCTGTTGTTGGTGGCGTCAAGATCCGTTGCGCGTGGGGTCGTTCGGCTGCTGCTCGGGCTTTGGCGTCTTCGGGCAGTACCAACGCATACTACCAGCAAGGATACGGCTCCTATCAGCAGCCGGGCTACCAGAACTACTACGCCGGATACGGTGGTGCAAGTTACTACCCACAGCAATACCAGCAGCAGGCTGGTGGCTATGGCGGCTACGCGGCTGCGTACGCCAACTATGGACAGCAGCAGCATGCTGGATACCAGCAACAGTACGGTGCGCAATCGTACCAGGCCCAGCAGCACCAACAGCACCAGGCACCGCGCGATTTCACGCGACCTGACGATGTTGAAAGCATGAACCGACGCTACGCTTCTCAACGTGCGTATCAGGTATAGGACTCGGCCCATTTACCTTGCTCGTTTTTTGCCTGGGGTCTGTTTGCAGCTGGTACATTTTACTGACACATCGTGTTTATTGTTCCTTGTAGCACATGCCTCCAGCATCTAATGCTGCCTACACGCCTATGACTGCTGATGTAAGCAAAGGAACGGCCATGGCGGGCTCCATGTAATTCAAGCCACGGCTAATAAACAGAGAAGAACGAGGCGGGCAGAAGTAGAAGGCAGGAAGCACAACGGAGAATGAAAAAAAACACGAGCAAGGCTGAGCGACATTATTAGGAGGAAACACGCGAGAACTACGGCAGCCTCTTTGGTCGACCCGAGACGAAAACACTTTTGCCTGTGCCGTTTTTTGCGGTTAAGGATACCTTGATGGCGAATAATTATGACTTATGTCTTCGAGCAAGGGATGAACGTCTGGTTTGTTGCGTTGTTACATCTTCTTCAAAAGCATCTACAGTACTCATGGAGAGCTCTCCGCCATCACCACGTCTTGGTCGCCGACACTCGCCAATTGTGCTTGCTTCTCCTCTTCATCCTTGGCTTTCAGCAGCGCCTTGCACTCCTGAACGGCTCCCTTCAGTGCAGTCACGCGCTCTCTCTTGGCGATCACACTGGTCTGCAGCGTCTGTTGGTGCAGGCGCAACTCGCTCTGGTTGGCTTCCAGCCGCTTGGTCTCACTCGCCATATCCATCGTGCGTGAAGGGGTCTGAGTCTATACGCAAACAATTCTGATTCCCTCTCCGAGGAGTGAATGTCCCTTTTTAGTGCACGCGTTTTGCTATTTTTAGCAGCAATCGCTCTGTTTGGATGCTTGCACTTGTTTGGCTCAAATTACCAATCTGACCATTATTTGCTGTGGCTCGTACGTCAACCTCCATTCAAGAAACTGCGGTGCTCCTCACGAGCGGCCAGACCAGGCGCCAAGCAGCACAAGCTATGGGGGTCCTGCTGGAGGAAGGACGCAGCAGCCACGCGGCCGCAGCGGAGGAGGAGACGATCAACCAGCCACTGGGAGAGGTGAGCGGCTGGCTGCATCGCAGTCCGCATGCGCGCGAGTTTGTGTGCGGAGGCACGGCAGCCGCGATCAACATTGTCGTGACGTTCCCTCTCAATAAAGTCATGTTCCGGCAGCAGGTATGAAGTCTGCACGTAATATGGGTGCATTTGATGGATCTTTGGGACTGTGTGGATCGTGGAGCCGTGTTCTAATGGAGCTGTGTGTGATTGCGATTGGTGCATCAGCTGCTCGGCCTGAATACGCTCCAAGCGTACCAGAATGTGCAAAGCGAAGGCCTATCGATGCTCTATCGAGGTGTCAAGCCTCCGCTTTTGTCGGCCGCAGTGTCTAAATCGATCATGTTCGGTCTGTACAAGTGGTATGACCAGTTGCTGGTGGATCGCTTTGGCAATCACAAGCTCGTCCATCTTTCGGCTGCCATGCTATCGGGCACCACTGAAGCCATTCTCACGCCGTTTGAGGTGAGCTTCTGTCGGCATTTTTCATGTATCAAGACCTTTGTGCACTAACGAACGTAATCACTTTGTCCTTAGCGATCGCAAACGCTGCTGCAGACTCCCAAGTTCAACGCCGAGATCACTGGCGCGTACGATGCATTAGTGCACATCAACAAATACGGCCTGCACGAGCACTACCGAGGTCTATCAGCGATTCTGCTGCGCAACGGCCCAGCCAACGTGCTGTTTTTCGGTCTGCGTGAACCGCTGCGCGAAAGTTTTCCTCGTGGCGTTTCTGGCATCGCAGTTATGACGAATGATTTCATTTGTGGCGCTATGCTTGGCGCAGTTATCAGTACTGTCTGCTTTCCTATCAATGGTGAGGCGTTTGCTCTGTGGCTTGTGCGTCTCTTGAGACCTGTACTGACGTTCATTTGCTTTGTGTGCTTGGCTTGAATCAGTGGCGAGAACTCGAATGCAGAGTATTTATGGCGAGCGATTTATCGGCATCGGAGAAGCATTGTACCTCACGTACGCGGAACGAGGCCACAGCTGGCGGAGACTCTATCGTGGCGTGCATATGAACTTTATCCGATCACTACTCTCGTGGGGAATCATTAACTCAGCCTACGAAAAGCTCAAGTCCATCACGTGAGAGAGAGGAAGCAAGAAGACCTTGCCACGCCATTTTGGAGTCCATGAGAACGTGGATAATTATTTACCAACGAGTTTGAGACGGCATCCACCTATAGAACGCAGCCAGAAAGCTCACGTCCACTCGCGTTTCCATTCAAGTAGCCATCCCCGTGGGCATAGACAAGGGCTCTTCCGCCCCCATCCTTTCTTTATTCGCTTTATTTTGCATCATTCTTTGGCTTTCCAAAGCGAGAGCGGCGCATTTCATTCTAGTATCCGTACCATAAAACACAAACGCGTATTGGAGTCCAATGGGCCTTTGCTGGTGCAATTCTTCCCACGCATCTTCATCTGGTTGAAGCATGACGCCCATCGTTGATGCACATCATCATCGTGACCTTTTGATTGATTGCTTCGGTCAGTTTAAACAGGAACTTCAAGCCGAGCAGACCTGTTTTGACAAGCATCGCTCGAATCGCAATACTGTAGAATATAAGACTCAGTTGAACTTCAGGCATGTGAGTCTGACTTGTTTCCAAGCAGACGTAGCACTCGGTCTCTCGCTCTCTAACTTCAATGGCAAACTCCAATATAATACTAAGTATTGGAAAGGTAAAACAGATCTGCTACTTACACATCCAAGTACAATCCCCATGACATTCGACTTGAGAATTGCATGTCATCTTCGCATACAGCTACTCAGCTGTCGCGACATGAACAACGCTGCTTCGCTGTACACGCCACGGTCAGCAAATGCGTCGCATTGGTAGTGAGAGTTGAGTTTCTGATGTAATTCCACACAGCGTCTAACATCGCTGCCTTGCCGTGGCTCTTCGTTCCCACTCTACTCGTGGCCTCCTTCATACAGAAAGGATCCCCTAGCCAATATACAAACCGATGTTGTCCTCTGCGATAATCACGCTCTAGTCCACAGACCACTGAATGGCGTGATGCGTGTTTCTGAACGTAGGAACAAGCGGAACAAACACTGTACTTGACGATCATCTATTATCACGAGAGTATGACCATTCATAAATCTACCCTTGATCCTTACAACGAGTCTGGGAAGCTGAGGTTCCAGAAACCGTCCGGGGTATCGTACGGAACAAATCGAGCTCGATGCCGCGAACATTTGGACTTCTGCATCTCGGCATCGCCAAGTCCACCGAGCGCTTCATAGTACTTGCGGCACTCAACACAGTCATGGCCTGGCAGAGCAGCTCGCGCTTCTCGATTGCGCACGACCTCAACGTACTGGTAGGCGTTTTCCTTGTTCTCTTCCTGCTTGCCTTTCGTCTCCCACGAGCTTGATGGCTTGGTTTTGGTGTCAGACGCAGCAGTCTTTGGCCTTGGAGCTGCGATGCCATCAATGCGCATTCGCTCTTTCTCCTGCGCCCACGAGGAGGCCCTGCTTGGTCTCTTGCGCTTGAGCGTGGTCGAATCCGTCTGAGTTGGGCTACTGGGCGACTCCTTGGTGAAATCAGGGGCCTTGCGTGTCGAGGTCCAGGCCGGATCATACTTTCTAGCATCTTTCTTGTGAAACACACTATCTTGCTTCACTGTGGAGGGAGCTTCTGTCGCCTCTTCGCTGTCGCTTTCAGCTGCATGAGTCTGCTCCTTTGCAAGCCTTGAGGCTCGCTCTGGCTCGACATTTTGTCGCTTGGCTTGGAGCGAATTGAGGCTATGGTTACTGGCAGAAGGAACGGATGATGACACAATTGCTGCTTGCTCCTCTGCTTTTGGGGCGGCCGGTGCGAAATCTGGCGGCAGACAGCCGCTTGCAATGAGCGCTCTCTGGTACCGATCCAACAGCTTCTGCTGCTCCACCAGGGTCGTTTGTAGCTTCTTGAAGCGCTTGGCCAGTCGCTCGGCCTCCTCCTGCTGCCTGCTGATGGTCTGCAGCAACTGCTCGCGCTCCATTGGCCAGTCCATGATTGCCTATTGGACGCTCGTCTTCGTCTTCGCGCCAAAATTGATAAGGATCCATGATTGGCTATAAATATCGTTAGAAACATCCCATTGGCTATAATTATTCAGGCAGCTGTCTGAAAGCTGGAAAATGGAGAAGCACTACAGTAATGGAATGGGCTGCTGTCGGAGACTAATGGAGTGACTCTTGGAAATTCAAGGCGCCCATCCTGTAGCCTTCATCATCAGCCACAGTCCGCTTCGATACAGAGCTCATCCATGCGATACCATAGGGATAGAAGTTACCGTTCGTAAAATCGAGCAAATTCGCCAGCCACAGCATTCTGGGTGCGTGTGGGTGCAACGCGAAACCCAATCTATACCGGATGGATGCGCGGTAGTGCGACTTTATTCTGAGAAGAGAGAACAGTCCGAATTCCTTTCAAGCGCAAAGGAAAGCTGATGAAGCAAACTCCAGGTTCTCTTCCCCCACGACGGACACAGTAGTACTGTACTGTAGATGGATCAATGGCTTGCTTGTCTGTGGTCGTTGGGACTGCCTGGCGAAATCCTTCGTCGTTCAATCTCCAGCATTCGTCTTCAACGAAAGCCTCCTCATGGGCTCACTCGGTCATCATATCAGAGCGCCAGCTGGTTTCACGGAAGGCCCTGACATTCATTCTTGATATTTTGTATCCTGCGTATGGGAATACCTGTTTAAATGAGTTCAATACGGAAGGTCACATATCCTAGATATCTGACAGGTTTACGGTCGGACGCTCGACTGGCTCTTGCGTGACAGGCGGAGTGGTGTGCGCCAACAGCTTTGTGGTCTCTCAAAGGACCACACAGCACCTCGGAAAGCCAGATACGCTGCTTCAAATCCCAAGTGTCCATACGCGTTTCCATCCACAGAACGAGATGTAACGCCATTCTTCCACGAAGGCGGATTGCATTCTTCTGGGAACAGTTCTGATTTGTGAGATGACGTCGGCTCATCGTCTGCAACGGTCGCATCTATGTATTAATACAGTACCAACGTAAAGTCGCTTCCCCGCTTGCGGATCGCTCGGCAAGAGGCTTCAACGTGTCCGGCCGGTATAAGCTATGAGCTTCATGCCGCGTGTCATCGCTAATACAGTGAGAACCAAAGCTGAGGAGCTCATATTTGCAGGCGTGGCATATCAGCACGACAGCAGCACCGAAGCGTGGCTTCATGTGACGCACATAAAGTCGAAGCCAGATCAGCCCCCCCCCTCCAGTTAACCACGTGAGCAATCCCCTGTTCATCGCACGACCTGTAGAAACGCATGCAATATTGAGCCGTACTGTACAGTACTTTACCGTATCAATCCGTTTCAAAAGGAGTAACGGTACTTCTTGTGTAATTGGGAGAGAGAGAGGCTTCTATTCAGCATTCCCACTGACGTCCGGCAATAAGCAGCTCCACGACGGTGAATGGCGCCTCCCACGCCCCACTCGCCCCACGGAGCTATCAGCGACAGTCGGCTGCACGGCACGAGGCTCACACCTGCGACCGCCGCGACCCGCCATGCGCGCAGCACGGGCGACCTCTTCCGCTGTCCGGAGCTGGACCAGCGCATGAAGAGCTACTTGGTGCGCCTGGCGCAGGAGACTGCCACGCATCTGGTGCGCGACTCGCTCAGCCCACGCTCTGCGCCTTCGAGAATTCGCTTGGACAGTGACGTGCCGCCTGAGGGCGAAGGAGAACGCCTACCCGAGGTCGTCTGGACGCCCACGGGAAACGCGAAGGGCGTGGCGATGTTGCGCGGCGCTAGCGAGACCAAGGACGCGTGCTGCATGCGAGGCTCCGTGGACGTGAACGCGAGCATCGAGGAGTTTGCGCTGCTATTCAAGATGGACTCGAAGCGAGAACTCGCCGAGCACGGCTTGCTGTTCAATCCGGATATCCTGGACATGGCCACGTTGTACGCGCTCGTGCAGCCCTCGGGCGACCAACCGCGTCGCTACGTCGGCATCAAGTGGTGCCTGCTGCAGGGACCGTCCAAGCTGTTCCACAACCGCGATCTGTGCTTCCTCGAGTGCCAGAAGGAGTTCCGCGATCCGATGGGAAGACGCGGGTGGGTGCGCAGCATGCATTCCATCAAGCTGCCGTGCTGCCCCTCCTTCCACAAGTCCCACGGCATCGTGCGCGCCAGTCTGTACCGATGCGGACTGGTCGCTGTCGAATCCAGCAAGCCTGGCGTGCTCGAGGTCACGTACACGCTGGAGATGGACCTCAAGGGCCATTTTCCCGACATGCTGCAGACCAATTTCCTGTCGCAGCGCATCGCGGCTCTTGGTGCTGTGGACCGATGTCTGCAGCAGCAGCGCCTGAGCTCCTCGCCGCTGCTGGGGGATCTCGAAATCAACCGCGAGAAGTTGCAAAACCGCGCGTGCCATTATTGCTACCGTGGGTTCTCGACCTTCTCCAAGCGCCATATGTGTCGGCGATGCAGCGAGTGCGTCTGCAAGCATTGCAGTGACGACTGGCATCTCGATATCCCCGTCATTGGACGTCAAAAGGTCCGGATCTGTACTGTTTGCTCAGCTGAAGCTCGCTTTTCACACACGACACCGGAAGCCACGCGTGGAACGGCACGGCGCGCGACCATCGCGTCCTTGCAGAACTCCAGAGGAGCATCAGCTCGCCGAGAGACAGCAGCAGGAGCTGGAATGCTGGGCCCACCACGTGTGACGGAACAGCGACGCAAGACCTACGGCGCACTGACCCGAACACCGAAGAGCAACAGGTCGCAGTCTGCGGCAGCTTCTCGTGCTACCCAGCAGTATAGCGAGCAAGAGTTCTACGACTATGAAAGCACGGAGCACCAGGATTACGGACGCATCCAACCCAGTCACATGCGCGGCACGACAGACCTCTCGAACATGTGGGAGCCGCAGGACGTACAATCTGCTATGGCATCTCCTTCTCCCTCGAGTTACTTCCCGGTGCAACCTCCATCGTTCTCAGCAGAACCTGTGACGCCATCAGCGGCTCGTCCTTCTAATGGTATCCGCAGCTCAAGACACGACCGCGACACGATGCCATTTCGAATGGAGGATATGCAGCGGCCGTCTTCAATCGCTAATGCTCCGCCTCAGCAACCGACGGTGCAGATCTGGGAGCGCCCGTCTCGTACTCCGCGGAGCTATCAGCCTCCATCCCCAGCGCCAGTGCACCACCAGTTCCAGCAGTATCAGCAGGAGCCACCACGACAGTCCTATCGCCACGAGCGTGTGCCAGCTACGCCTCCTCCTCAGCGCGTGAGCAGCTACCACCTTGAAAGCCTGCACCATCGCAACCGAGCATTCTCAGATAGCGACTCCTGGGAAGCCGCCAGCAACAGCAACAGCAGCACACGTGGCGGTCGTAGTATCGCGCATCAAGTGCTCGCACGGCAACGGGAAAAGAAGTTGCGTGCCAAGAGCGTCGAGCGGCATGATGCCCCATCACGAGAAGCAGCGCAGCCATCACCAGCTGCTCGACCGCAGCCCATTGTGCCAAACTTCTTCCGTGGGGCCACTTTCGGAATGACCCGCACCAACACGGACAAGAATAACGCAAACGGCAATCAGCAAAAGCCGCCTGTAGATGCTTATCAAGACCAAGATTTGCAGCAAAACGGACCTCCATCGCCCGTTCCTTCAGCTGAAAGCGTCGAATACGTGGAGACGGAAAATGGCGAGTGGATACCAGGCAAGTGGTCCAAGGGTACCCGCCGAAACGACAACACTGAATCGGACTCGTCTCCGAAAAATCATCAGCTGGAGCTGCCGGGTTTTGATTCCAGGACATCGAACAATGGACGAAAAACTGACATGTACCCGCTGAAGAATCCATTTGGCGAACTGGCGTCAGATCCGGCAGCGGAGACTGATCTTTTCCAGAATAATACCGATGAGGATGATGGCTACACTACAAGTCGACGCACGTTCCCCTCCTTGCTAGTGGATGATGGAGAGCCCATGATGGTGCCGCTGCACATGGACCACCATGTCCTGGCCTACCAGCCGACTCGAGCATCTTGAGAGATGTCGTTTATAGGAGGAGGCCACGTAAAATTGGTCTCTTCGAAACTTCGGATTATGGTATTACATCCAACCTATCCTTTGCTTTGATTGCCGACCCGTGCTAAAAGCGGGGATTGTGAGGAAGTGGACGCCTTCAAAAACTACTACTAATATCACTAGCGAGCATCACATAGTTGCTGCTTGGGCGTAGCCCTCGAATTATATAAGCTAACTCAGCTCGTATTCCTGTTGCGCGCGAGACGGCTGAACAAGTACAGTACACCGATCATGGCAATTAGTATCACAATGACTATTTCTTTGTTGAATGTGTTCACGGCTCGCGTTACTTACGCTTTTAATCACAACTCCACGACAATTTATGGAGCGCCCGTAACAGTCTGGAGCACCCGTAACGTGTTAATATCGGTTATATACAAAATTAACAAGCGTGTTGCAGAGCAACCTGGGGCGAAGCCGATGAAAGTTGGAATGAAGTGTATTATCTAGCTTTAGCGCTAGCTGTGTCCTACGCTGCGTATCTACGTGCTCTGTCCAGAGCAGCTTGCACTTGAAGCACAAGCTTCAAGTCTAGCGCTAGGAATGTTCTAAAGGCCGTTGGCGGTAGGGAAACTACACCACGGGTATAGACTCTACGCCATAGGGTGTAGAACCTACACCAGAGA
>JAADXR010000235.1:0-43779 GCA_023337935.1 Elongisporangium anandrum
ACTGTAACTGCACCATCACGAGCAACTCGCGGACGCACTTGCTGTCTTTGTTGGCCGGCTCCAGTCCAATCCCAAGCTTGTTGGGTAGGTAATAGATGCGATACTGCTTGTACTGGAGGAGAGGATGGCGATCGAGGAGAAGCCGACTCGGCGTTTCTCGGTGAGTCGGCTTCTGCGTTCCTTGGTGGCACAACGACAGAAAGCGCCCGTGGTGTCGATGGCTGAGAAGCCACACATGGCCATGATGCCGCTGAAGGCAAGGCTGCAAGCGATGGTGGTGATGGCGAACGCGACACGTCGCATGGCTATGGGATGTTGGAGGCGATGCAGGATAAGCCCTTGGCGTGGTTGAGGGCGACGCGGCACATTGCAGCGGTGACGTCGGCGGTGACGCATCACATGGCCACGATGGCGTTGGAGGTGACTCCACACAATCACTTGGCGGTATCGAACGCGCCACAGCGCGTGGCATAGACAGCCGCTGCTGACGATTGGTGGGTCGTGCTTGGCGATTGGTGGCGCGTGCTTGACGATTGGATGCGCGTGCTTGCGTGGTCTTGGTGATTCGTGGCATGGATTGGCAGGTCTGTGCAGGTCTGTGCAGGTCTGTGCAGTGTGGGGAACGATAGGTGGAGTCTCTGGACCTGTTGTCTTGATCGTGTGCAAAATGAATGGCTGTAGACCAAATAAGCTTGACCATGACCAAACCATGTGGTTGACCCGTTTCTGACCAGTTCCGTATATGACCCAGATTAAAGTCTATCGCCTTCCTGACGCTTGTTCGTTGATCGAAGATACCCACAGCCACTTCCGTGGTTATACTCCCTTCAATGGCCTCGTCAATCACGCCGTTGTATACCACGCACGCTCCTGCATATTCGGACACATCGACTTGCGATCGAATGTAACAGAGTATGACCAGGTAAGCAATGAACCAGATCGCAGCCTTCCCAAGATCATAGAAACACGTGTCCATGATCTTGGGAAGCTGCGATCTGGTTCAACCTCGGGCCCGGCCCATGCGTGGACGAGACCGAGAAGCACAACAAAGACGAGCACCGCTTCTGACAATGCACGCATCAAATATGAGCGCGCCAAACTATCAGACAGGCAGCGCATTGGGCCACTCACCTCCGTACTTGAGAGACGCACGTTTCAAGAGGCGGCGCTTTCGAGTATGTTGCATTCGGACAAACTCTCGAGCTGAGTGCGGATGGCGCCACCTTTGGTTGTCTTCTGCAGGCTCAGAAGAGACTTGTTGTCCCTATCTAATTGCTCCTTGAGCAGCTTTTCCGCCTTCGCCATCGTCGGTGTCTGTCTGGTCCGTGGAGAATTGCCGAATGTGGCAGACTGCTTGGTTTGGTGGAATGTCCATTGCACTGTCAACTGGCAACCATCATAGTGTCTGCCCATGCTGTCGAGTAGCTGGTTTCCAACTCTGTCTGAAACGGCGCAATGGTGTTTCGACCGTTTCGGATTCCTTTTGGCGTCTCAACAATTCAGACAATCCTGGCAGCAAGGCCATTTTTTTGCTCGCTGCAAGTGCGAAAATTTTCTGCATTGACTTGGTGTGGTCTCGAGGTACCATATTTCTGGTACATGGTCGTCATTGATGTGCCTGCCATTCGAAGAAAATCCACCAAGTCAAATGGAGCTGGAAATCGCGGTCAAATGGAGCTGGAAATCGCGGTCCAACGTCTGCAGCTCGCGCAGGAGAAGACAGCGGAAGCCGACCGCTTGCTGGAGGAATCTAATAAGGAGTGCAAGCGACAGTTCGCCATCAACCGGGCGTGGACAGCTCAACATCCGAACGCCGACCAAGACGCTATCGACCAAGCGACGAGGCCGTTGGTGCACTCGATGCATGCGGCAATTGACGCAGTGAGGCACATGATGAATACGCAGGATTTTGAGCGAGCAATGGCGGAGGCTGTGCATACAGGTAAGAGCGTGCGGCTTCTGCACTGATAGGAATGCGCTTGAGCTCACGCTTAGTCTTGCTGATGTCCCTAGCGCGCAAGCGGTACTACATCGCCAGCCTTACCGGCTTGATCCCCTTGGCGACTGGAGCTGGCGCAACGAAGACGACCAAGGTGGACTAACAGAAGAATCGCCTTTGCTGGCCTTCGAGCGCATGTTAAGATGCGCACATAATTTAGGCATGATGCCCATGGACCTGGCCAAAGAATCAGTACTCTCATGCATTTAAAAACGAATTGGTCAGCTATTTAAACGTAGTCCTCCGAGGCAGCCGGCGAGGCGTAGCGCATGATGCTGGCCCGGCGTCTAGGAATGGTGCCCGACTGCGTACGCGTATCCTTCACATCCTTCAAGGACGCCGTGAGCTGCTGCACCTGGCTCTGCAGCTCAGCGAGCATGGCGTGAGTCACATCCTTGTCCTTGTTCTGGGTGGCTGCCTCCTCGCGAATGCCGTCGTCCAGCAGGCCCAGCGGCTTGCCGTCCTGGCCGGACTCCAAGTCGTCCACGTCGAAGGCTGTCTTGAGGTAGAGCTTCTCCTTGATCTTCTCCATGTCCGCTGCGCGGAAGGACGCGAGTTGCTCAGCCACCATGGGCTGCATGGCCGACCACGTGGGGCTAGCGCTCAACGCCTGGTCCATTTTCTGCTTGGCATCGTCCATGCTCGGGATGTTCTTCATCTTGGCCGCGATGTCCTTGAACATAGTCTGGCGCGCCTCCAGCTTCGAGAAGAACTTCTGTGTGCTGCTTCGCCGCGTCAGATCGATCTCCACGGACACGGCTTCGTCGTCCACAGGCTTGGCTGCGTCCTCTGCGATGCCCAGCAGCTCGTTGTAGAGCTGCTCGCGTCTGCGGTCGCTCAACGCCCTCTCCATTCGCAGGACGGCCTGTGCGTGGCAGTGCAGCGTGGCGGCCTCGGCAGCGTCGAAGATGTCCGAGTAGGTCGTGGCCATCATGGCGATCAGGATGTTGAGCAGCACGATCACGACGCTCATGAGGTAGATCACGAGCAGGCTGTTGCTCATGTGCCACGTCCAGCCGCTCGTGGCGCTGAATGTGCTGTAGTCCAGCTGTCCGTAGAGCATCAATGCCACCGTGATGAACGAGTTGGTGAAGTCCTCGAAGCCTGTGCTTCCACGCAGCAGCGTGTAGAACGCGCCGCTAAAGCCCAGCAGGAACACCGCGTAGAGCAAGACAAAGTGGTACACGTCCTTGACCATGCGCGCCATCATGGACAGCAGCAGTCCGCTCTGGGTCGACACCTGGAGGAATTGCAGGATGTTGACCCACATGGAGACCGTGATGAGCGCCAGCAGACAATTGCGCACCACGGCCAGCGACGCGATGAACTCGAACGGGATCATCACGATAGTGGACACGTACGTGATGAGGTTGAGCCAGTTCCAGAAGGACGACAAGTAGCTGCAAGCCCCGTTGCCAACGTACTCCTTGTACTCCACTTCAAGCAGCAGATACACGCTGCATGACCACGACACAATGCGCGAGATGAAGACCCAGTAGTCGAAGCCTGAGGCCAGCTGCACCCAGTTCGGATCGGCCCAGATCGTTGGGACGTAGTACGACAGCAGCAGCGAGCAGTAGATCGTGAACTCGCGACGGAACATGCTCTTGGCGAAGCTCTTCCACTTGACCTTCATGATGTGCTTCATCACGCGATGCGGCAGCACGTCTCGGCCCGTGGTCATCTCAACAGCGCAGGCCAGCGCCGTCTGGTCCACAGGAACGCTCGGATCGCCGTAGATGAAGCGCAGGTCTTTGTATTTGACGGCAGCTTTGCCGCAGTTCGAGTGCTTGAGCACGACAGCGAAATGGTCGAGGAAGTCGACAGCGGCGCTGGGCGTCTTCTCCAGCAGAAGCTTGAAGAGGTCGTTGTCCCAACGCTCCGACCAGGTGTGCTCCTTATTGAGCAGATAGCGTGTCATCTCCTCATTCCCCACTTTGATGGCTGCCAGCAAAGGCGTTTGCTCGCCTTTGAAGATGTTGCGCCGCTTAGTCTTTGCCAGAAGCACTTCGAAGTTGGCGATCTGGCCTTCCTGAGCAGCCTCCATGAGCGCACTCGAGCCTTCGTTGTCCTATGATAGCCAAGAGAGAGCGGGATCGTTAGCTCTGCAGGTTTAAAGAGAATGGAGCTGTGGCTACATACGGCCATGTCGACTGGGACGCCCTGCTCGATCAAGTACTCGAGGACGTTCTGGCAGTTTTCAAAACCTGCGAAGACATGGAGCAGCGTCGTGCCGTCCCCTTCGCGTCGGATCAGCGCGTTCTTGATCGTCGTATCCGGTTTCAAGCTGCATACAGCAGAGAACTCAGTCAGTCGTCATTCCAGTTGAAGAGAGAGCGCATCTTACATCATCCGAGCGACGACTTCGTCAAACTCTGCATTGGAGAGCACTTCCCACTCCACTTCGTCATCCGGATCTGCAGTCGAGGGCATCGTGAGGAGGAACCAAAGGCGAATATGAGTAGATCTGCTTGCGTCGTGTTCTGCTCTGCGACTGCAATTGCTGTCTAAGAGGCGATCGTAACGGACGCGGCCGCCGTCGCAGGAATCTGTGACGGTGAAGCCATCTTTAGATCCAAAACGCCTCATAGGCAGTTGCAAGTCAAAAAAAGAGCAAGGAATTGGTGAAAAGTGAAAAATGAAACCAACGCTCGTGGTACGGCAGCCTTTACTTTTACGCAACGACTGAGCGAACAAACCACCAGACAAACAACCCAGGCCACATGGCACCGGCTCAGCTGGGAAGCACCAAGCACCAACAGTCGCAGAAACTAGCACTTTTTCTAGACGGAAGCTAAATTTTCCCAACGGGCTCCAGACAGCAGGAGCTGGCTTCTCTTCCGGTATTGAGACCAATTTATCTGGCGCATGTGCTTCTGCAGTGTCGCTTCTTGTAGACCATGGGCCCAGGATAGAAACTTCTGGTAGTGTTGTTGTCTTCTTCATGGACCAAAAATCCCTGACTAACAAGGCCAAATCAAGAAAGCGTACTACCGAAGACACAGCCATGCGGGACAGAGGTTGGCATAACTGCAGATAGCAACGGAAATGGAGAAAGCGCAGATCTACATGCACCGTTTCCCTACTAGAGCCAAGTTAATTATTTCTACACATCAGACAGCGCGCGAAGACATGGAGCAGCGCCATACCGGTGCGTTTTAAATCGGTGCTGCAAGACGAAAACATAACCACGAAGGGGAGAAGGCCAAAACCAACGCTCGTGGCTTGCTGCTACGCAACGAACGAACCAGCAGAGCTGGCATACTAAAGTTATCCTGGATAGTAGCACGGGCACGTCTTCCAGGCCTTGCCGCAATCAAAGCAGAACTCATGGCTGTTGCTGCATCTCATGCGGTTGCAGCCAGAGATGCGCTGCACGCCTATGCCGCAGCCGGGACACTGCTTGCCCCCGCTGCTCTTCACGACATTCGCGTACTCCTTGTCGGAGAGCAGATCCAGTGACTGCCACTTTTTCTCCTTGAGATACCGCTCGTACACTTGAACTTCTTCGCCCGAGAGCGCCTCCTTCACGTACTCCACGGGGAACTCTTTCTTGCAGCAGTGCGCAGGCACGAGCCCGCGGTCGCGAAGCCCCATGCGGCAGCGAGTGGAGATGCAGATCAGGCAGTACATGTGAGCACACGGAAGAACACGCCGTTTGGCGTCGTCTTGCACGGGCTCGAGGCAGCAGGAGCACTTGGGCGCTGGTTTCTCCTCCAGTTCACTGGGCATTGCGACCAGCTCGAACGCTTCATCATCTTCGCTGTCAATGTCTTCCTCCTGGCGCAGGAGCTTCTGCAATGCTGTTTCCTGAAGACTGAACGCGATAGCTTCATCCAGCGCCATTTGGTCAGCACGGCGAACCTGCTCGCGGTAGAGCTCCAGTGAGTGCAGCCCTCGGAGCAGCTCCGGGTTGAGCACTTCACCATCTTCAATGTCCAGAGCATCGCTATCGAACTGCAGCCCCAAGGCCGGAGAAGGAGGCGCCGATGATGGAGGATATAAAAGCACTGCTGCTCTCTTGGTCTGGCTCATGGTCCTGGTCTCAGTCTAGACGCGTTTTCAGTTGTGTCGGCCATGGATTGAGAAGGAAGAGAAGACCAACTGTCGTATCATGAGCCAACGGACTGATCCCCGAGTCACTTGTTGTCAGCACGACGCGGAATCTGATTTGATTTCAATTAATAAACGACTCGCTCTTCTCCAACGCAAATTTCAGGCATGATTGGCAAATTGCATCGCTGCCCTTCCGTAGCAGGTGCAATTCGTCAGGCCGCAGGCCCAGCAAAAGCGGTGGCCGCGCACGCAGGTCATCACGTTGCAACCGCTGATCTTCTGTACACCAATACCACACGTGGGGCACTGCTTGCCGCGGACCTTCTTGACCATTTTGGCGTAGTCCTTGTCCGACTTGAGATTGGACGAGCGCCAGTCCTTCTCGCTTAGGAACCGCTTGTATGTGGTCATACTACGAGCTGGCAGCACTTTGGCCACGTATTCCAGTGGGAACTCCGTAGCGCAGCAGCGGATTGGGACGAGCGAACGATCTTCGAGACTCTGCTTTGCCATGACCGTGAGGCATTGCGTGCAGTACAAATGGCCGCAGGGCCCGCGAAATCGGTCCTTGGGATCCGTCAGCTTACTCAGACATGCCACGCAGTCACCTGGAGGGTCTGCTTCATCCTCCTTGTCTTGACTTTGCTGCTGCCTACTGCGCTCGTCTTCAGCTGCGTCGTCGTCGTCCAGAGCTTGGGTCTTGGCGCGCTTCTTGGATGATGACTGCTGGACTGGGGCCACAGCAACCGCTGGAGAAGCCACCTTGCGCTTCCCAGCCGCCCGGCCGCGTCCAATGTGCTTCACCAAATCGTTCCGCTTGGCAAACAACACCTTGTAGTTCTCCCTCTGGCGGTGCGTGAGTGCGGGCAAGACAGCGTCCAGCGGTACGATCTTCTTGCAGCAGAGCACGGGCATACCGATGCTGCCTTCCTTCTCGTTGTCCAGCGCTCGGATGCAGCGATTCTTTACGCAGTTGTAGCAAAACAAATGCGAGCACGATGCTTGGATCCGCGATTTCTCTTGTGGCACCGCCTCCTTGCAGGACCAGCAAATGGGCGGCATGCTTCTGTCGTTGCTGTTGTCTTCTTCACTGGTTTCGTCTTGCAGGTCCACAACAACATCAGTTTTGGCTTTCGCCTTGGTCGTCCTGCTGCGGGTCATGGCTCCGAGTGCCCCCAAGGCGGAGGTGGATGCTCGCTCGATGACCGTGACTTCGTCGCTCTCGTCGCCTTCGTCGATCACGATTGTCGTAGTCTTCCCTGGCTTCAGGGCCGCTGCTCCATCGCGAGGCGAGCCTTCTTGCAGCTGCTTACTCAGGAGGAAGTTGTAGTAGACCATCTCCGGTGGCTCGAGCACTTCCGCAATCCATTCCATTCGGATGTTCCGCCGGCAACACCTCGCAGGGATCGCATTCGGCACGTGCAGACTCATGCGTGCCTGCTCCGCAAGACATGCTGGACACATGGCATCGCCGCACAACAGCATGTACATCTTGGATTCGCCCTGCGCTGAGCGCGACGCCTTGCGGTGGCAAAACGTGCATTCCATTTCGTCAATACCAAGATGCTAAGAGTGAGACGGACGATCAACTGAAGTATCCGAAGGTTGGGACGCGACGTCGGTGTTGTATTCCTGTTTAGTCGTGGAGAATCATCGCAAGCTCGGCTTCCGGGATCAACTGGCATATGCAGTTCCTCCAGACGCTCAGACACGTGAAACAGAACTCGTGGCCGTTCGGGCACTTCATGTGGATGCAGCCGAAGTCGCGCTCCACGCCAATGCCGCATCCAGGGCATTGCTTGGCGCCCATACGCGCCACGACCTTGGCGTACTCTTGATCGGTCAGTAGATCCGACTTCTTCCAGTCCTTTTCACGCAGCATTCGCTGATAATGATCGTATTCCCTGGTCCTCGGCAGAGC
Source organism: Elongisporangium anandrum (assembly GCA_023337935.1). Lineage (NCBI taxonomy): Eukaryota > Oomycota > Peronosporomycetes > Pythiales > Pythiaceae > Elongisporangium > Elongisporangium anandrum. The sequence goes on from JAADXR010000235.1 coordinate 7,977, forward strand.
TTCCTGGATGTACTCCATGGGCAGCTCCTTACGGCAGCAGCGGACCGGCACCAACGCGCGATCGGCCAACGCCAGACGACACATGCGCCTCACACACTCCTTGCAGTAGAAATGGCCGCAACTTGCCTTGCGCAGCACCTCGACGGACTCCACGTTGGCGCAGCTCACGCAATCGCGACGCGTTTCCTTCCAAAGCATCTCGTACTTGACGAACTGCTTGGGTGTGAGCACCTGCTTCACGAGCAAAAGCGGTACAGCCTTGGAACACTTGGAACAGCGCGCATTCTCAGAGCCCACGTTGCTGGGCGGCACGGCCAACGCGTTCACACAGAGGGACGTAAGGCACGTACGGCAAAAGATATGGCTGCAATAGTCGAGGAGGAACGACTGCGGCGCCTTGACCCGCGCGTGGCAGCTCACGCACGTGTTCACGCGCTTCAACATGAGCCCAACTGCAAAATGCGGCTGGATCCAACCGTAGATTCTTCCTCGTCCCAGTCACGAGAACTCCTCATCGCCGAATCATCGTCTTCAACCGCGACAGGGATCAACCGATCCATTTCTTCAAAAGACGTTTCCAGAAATACGCCGTTCGGATGCGTCGCTGATCCATGGGGCTGCTCCGGCGCAGACGGCCATCGACAAATCGCATTGCTGAAGGAGGATGCGGCAGTGGCAGCACAGAGGCACCTATGGCTACATCGCCCTCTCCCATCAAGAGCCTAGCACCGACTGCTGCTGCGTCTGCATCAACCAATGAGCTTGATTTATTTGGTGCTGACAGCGAGGCGAGCGATGACGAAGCCACGATCGCTCGGTACGCGAGTGAACACGAGCTGAACGAGGAAGACGAGGGAAAGACAGTCTCAGCACTGACGTCCAAGGTACGGGATGGGATATCTCACTTGTGGGCCGTTAGAAGCTCTTGGTTCCAATCTCTTGTGGCTTGCGTAGCTTTCGCCAGAGGAACTGTTTATCAAGTATGACACAGACGGATCCGGTGCCATCTCGGTCAATGAGTTCATTGCCATGGTAGGATCAGTTCATGGCGTTGACTATTGATATGAGAGCGCTTTTAAACCAAAGAATCGCTTTCCTGCAATAGCTTCCGGACTTGGGTCTTCGTTTGTCGAGAGCCAAGGCTATTCGCATTTTCCGCAAGTGCGACACGGATGGCGGAGGAGAGATCGACCTGACTGAGTTCAAGATGGCCATGTTTGCGGTCGATCCCGTCTCAGGCAACACGCTTGGCTTCTCTCCGTCCACACTGCTTGGTCCTCGCGACGTCTTCGAGCTCTTTGATGTCGACGGCACCGGGCAAATCGACGAGCTTGAGTTCGCTGTAAGCATTCTTGAAGGTGAAACCTTGCTATTAGAGACTGATTCCTCTCGCGTGGACTGCGTAGGACGTGCTCGAGTACTTTGGTCTGGCCGTGAGCGACGAGAAGCAGGAAGCGCTGTTCAAAAAGTATGACAAGGACAAGTCCGGGTACATTGACTTCCGAGAGTTCCGCGCCATGTGGATGAAGCTTGTGAACGTGCGTGAGGAACTGACGAAGCGAAATGTCGAGATGCCCAAATACGCGACGCCCTGGAGGCTGCAGCAGCTACTGGAGACCACACTGAACGAAGAAGACGCTCGTGAAGCCACAGTGCTTGCCGAGGCTGAAAAGTTTCGTCAGAAACAGCGCGAGAAGCAGCAGCGGGAAGTACTGGGTCGCAAGGCCATTGTGCGCGCTCAAGACGAACTGGCGGCTGCCTTGGATGCTGCTGGGCAAGTCTACATCTTAGGCAGTGGCAAATACCAGCAGTTTGCTGGTAAAGCGGTTGTTCGAGACGAAGACTTGTTCCCTGGCTTCAAAGACGTTAGCGCGATATGGGCCGACCGTGTCGATCCAAAGCCTCGCAAGCCCCCACCAGCACCAGCCAAAGCACAAGTCAACGCCAAAGATGGCAAATCGGACAAGAAGCAGCCACAGATTCCAAAAGTTGATGTGGAGTCCAATGGCTCAACGCAGCAAAAGCAGGTACCCGCAGCGGTGAGTAAATATGTTCGAAGACGTCCAGAAAACCGACGCTGGAAGTTCACGAGCGCACCCAAGCTGAACGTTCGCACAGTCTACACGCTCAAGCGCCATCGTCTGTATGGTGAGCGCGATGTGAACGGTTCAATTGAGGACGATGCTGAGGGAGCAGAGAGCCGAACGGAGTCTTCGGAGGTCGAGACGATACCAGAGAAATCGAGCGAGGACGATACGGACGAACTCGCCAGACTCTTCTATGAGGACCGGGAGTTTGTGCGCAGTTTGCGCTTCCAGGCAACGCGCTTGATGGCCAACACGGGGTCGCTCTGGGGCCGTAGTGTTGTACAGGGCGCTCTCAGCGACAACGTGGCCTATGTCGTGACCAGTAGTGGGAGTGTGTTCACGTGGGGCGGGAAGGACAACACTTGGGAAGCGGCAGTAGTGACCCGAGCCGATACCATTGACTATGGAGACGATTCGGACGAAGAACAACCGGCGAAAACAATACCAATTGATGAGCCTGCTGATGAAGAGGCCCTGTTACCAGCTTCTGAGTCCAATAATGAAGCTCCGAGCGTGAAGCTGACAGCTCGCTCTGCGCTCCAGAAGATGGCAACACCCGAACAGGTGTGGTCATAGCTTGGATGATGAATTGCTGGAGTGGGATGCTGATAAATTGTGTAGTTGCGAGGCATTAAGGACCCAGAGATCGAAGCTCGAGAAGACGAGCGACTGGAAGCGGGCGCTCGACAGCAAGAGCAGGACGAGCGTTACGAATCGTACGTATGATGTCTTGCGCGTGAATATTCCCCTGATTTGATTGCCTTGTTTTAACTCGTAGATTCAAACGCGTCGTTCTCTACTACAATGTGTGGGAGCCACCACCCAGTAATGCAACTCGACTGCTCTTCATGGAGCAAATACTGCTGCCACAGCTTGAGTACGATGTGATGCTTCAGTCTGCTCAATGGCGAGGTCTTGACGTCGAGCGCATAGCCCGAATGGACTTGGTGCTGATGTTGGCTGAGTGCTTTGCGCTTGAAGTCGAAGTTCGAGGTGAAAGCGGCCATGCCGAGCTGCAGTCGCTTGATACACGCATTCGAGTAAGTTCGTGTAGGTGGTGAGTTGAACTGATAACACTGTGAGAATTGATCGTGACTTGATACAGACGTACACGTTGGAGAAGAACGTGAAGCTATTGCAGCCGGTACGGACCATAACTGAGATCCTTGAAAGCTGTGACAACAACTGAGTCCCCGTTTGAATCGCAGGAGAAAGACAAATTGCTGGGGCAGGTGCGATCTGAAGGAATCGATGCTGCAGTCATCGTTGATGCATTACACGCTGCCTTTTCGTAGTGGAAGGAGCTGAAAACGTTGAGAGAAGAGCGAATTGTGCTCAATCAGAACGAACTGGTGAAGAAAGCCATGGCCAAGATTCGTCGAGCGGTGCGGACACCCTGTCCCTGTATTGCTCGTCTGGTGTCTTGGATCTGAGCCAAACACTGTTTGTTTCAATATCCCGATAGGATGAAGCGTTCACAGCTATGATAGCGCGGCGGCAGGTGCAACTGGAAGATCTCACGCCTGAATTCACGACTCGAGGCGCCAATTTCAGAGTGGAAATGAGCGGCACGACCACAAGAGGGCCGGCGTTCCACTCACCTCGCGGAGCTGTGGTAAGATCCCCAACTTGTTTGTTTCCTTGAGGTATTGAAACTGATCAATCAACCGATGAATCGAATGACAGGCAGTAGCCAATGTGGCAGCAGGGAACGCTCATGCTGCTTTGCTGACGCACAATGGGTACGAGGACGCCATCTTGAATTCTGGATAGGTGATCCGCCGCCTAATTCACTGGCTTTGGAAATTATAGATCCGTGTACACGTGGGGAATTGGATGCAACGGCCGTCTTGGACACCAGCAGAACGACCGTGGAGCCCTCTGCTACGATGTCAACCACCCGCAACGCGTCGAAGCTCTACGAGTACGTTGATCTCTTGTTTGTTTGTGTCCATGTGGATATCCCACATTGCTTCCTGGTGTAGGACGTGAACATCCGACAGATCGCGTGCGCGTATTCCCACAGCGCCGCCATAAGTTCAGACGGAGCGCTCTTCGTCTGGGGCTCGGCCTCGTGTGGTAAACTGGGCACGGGCGTTGTGGACGACATCTACGAGCAGCATTCAGCACTTCCGCTGATCGTGAAGTTTCCAGGTCGACGTGCAGTCCGAAGCGTTTCCTGCGGCGCTGCGCACACTGGAGCTGTATCAACTGCAGGCGAGCTCTTTGTCTGGGGCTGCGCCAACGGCGGCCGACTCGGACTCGGTGCTCAAGTCATAGATACCGTCGTGGTGCCTACACTCGTGCGGTCGCTCGTGAGCCAGAAGATTCGAGTCTGGCAGGTTTCGTGTGGCAGTGCACACTCGGCACTGTGCACTGAAGTCCAGTCGGAACTGCACAGTGGCAGCAAGAAACTTGTAGGCGGCCAGGTCTTCGTCTGCGGAGGAGCCACGGCCCTTGGTCGCAGCACATGGAGCTGGGAGCACGTGCCTGAGCTCGATGGCGTTGGAATTCGACAGGTCGCGTGCGGTACGAGCCACACCTCGGCGGTCTCGGCCTATGGCGAGCTCTACACATGGGGACGCAACCAGAACGGATGCACGGGCCACAATGTCGAACGATTGTTTGTTGCCAAGCCGGAACTACTGCGCACTCTGCATGTGGAGCCGTACAACGTGGCGCTGGGGAAGAAGTGCCGTCAGATGAGTATCTACAACGAGCAGGGTCCGGAGCTGGCTGTCAATGGCGATATCGAAGGCACTCTGGCCAAATGCATCCACACACACGTACGTACTCACGATGAGGTTGATTCGATGCATTGCGCTGGAAATGGTTGATGGTCTTGCTGAGTAATAGTTGGAGGACAAGCCGTGGTGGGAGGTGGATCTGGGCCAGCCAACCGTCATTGAGCGCATTCGAGTAAGCTTTGCGCCTGAGCAAAGAGGCTTGATCCGTTGTGAAGTTGTTTGCTTTGACTTGTAGATCTGGAACCGGACGGACGTGCCATTGAATCCGTCCAAGCCGCGCACCGAGTACACTGGTCGGTTGTTCCCGTTCTGGGTCATGGTCAGCGAGTTCCCGTTCCAGACACTCACAGGCAAAGAAGGGTGAGCTTATCCATCCGACTTGACGCTTGAATGCTGGACCCACCCTCGTCTTGAATACAGGCTACGTGCTGCCAAGGTCCAGTCGAGTACCTTTGAGCAGTTCCACACGGACAAGCGCATGACGGAGTGGGTCCTGCCCACAGCCAACACCATCGGCCAGTACGTGCGCGTGCAGCTCCAGAGCAAGCACTTTCTGCATCTGGCCGAGGTCGAGGTCTTCGGCGTGTACTCGGCCTTCAAGTACGTCGGCCGCGTGGGCTCCGTCCACTGCAGCAGCGACGCCACTCTGGTCGTGATCCCGCCTGTGCCGCTGCGCAGCACTTTGGACGACTATTACCTGCGCGCCGTGCAGGCGGATGCCGACAACGCCACGATCTTGCGCCAGTACGAGGCGTACGGGCCAAGCTACGATCGGTTCTATCGCGGAGGACGCGAGCACGACGCCATGGTGGAGCGGTCGGTCTGTCGTCTGTGCCGCGTGTTTCGGGACTGCGAGATCTGCGAGTTCTACAGCCAGACGACGCTGCGCCGCACAGCTGAAGAGCAGGGCCACGCGCCGAAGAGAGTGGTGGGCGATCGCCTGGGGCTCAAAGAACTGGTCGCGATGGCTGTGGACGACGGGTCGCTGGAGGCGGAGGCCCAGCAGCGCGATCGGGAAGCGGCGGAGCTCGCAGAGCGGCAGCGACAGGAGGCCGAGGCGCAGGCGGCTGCAGAGGCTGCTGCTGCATTGGCGGCTCAGGCCAGACAGCCCAAGCTCTCGGGGCTGCTGCAGACGCTCACCAAGAGCGTATTTATAAAGCCATCGGCATGAATGACACATCCGAATAGTAGTCCCTCTGGAATGCGTGTCATCAAACTTTTTTGGCGCGAAAGTCTTTCAAATCGCATACCCTGTCTAAATCATTTGGTAGTGTAACACTGATATTCTATGTTGTTCATGTATTTTATGACCTGTCAGGATGGATGATCGGCTTAGACAGGGACTATGCCCAACCTCATGAAGCGCGGGAAAGTGCCGAGATTGCAACACCGAAGAGAGGAGAGAGAGAGGATGCTGCTGGGCGCCACACGGAGCAAGCCACGCGCCGTGCAGACGCAGCCGGCCAGCCGCGTCGCCAGCGCAGACGAGGCCATGGCGCCTGCCAAGAAGCAGCGTTCCATCCACGACTTCTTCCAGCAGTAAGAGCCTCAGTGAGTCTCAATGGAGAATGGGCTTGCATGACTCATCCGGCGTCTGTTGCGCGTAGGACGTCGCAGAAGAAGCGCACCAACATAGAGAAGACGCCGCCGCCCAAGAACGCGGTTGAGCAAGAGGATGAGGTGGTCACGAAGCGCATCGACTACGACTCGTCCGACATGGAGGACTCGCCTGGTTTGGTCCCGTCCTCCCAGAACAGCGACGTGGAGCCCACGCGCACACCTTCAGCAGCAGTGACGCCCAATCCCACCAAGCGCATCGACTTCCGCATGCTCTCGAGCCAGCAGAGCAGCGAGGAGCCGGACGGCGAGCCCTCGACGCCCTCGGTCGTCGTGCCAGGCGGCCGCTACGCCACCTCGCGCGTGAACGGCCGGCCGCCCTCGGGCTTCTCGCAGAGCTCATTCGTGGACTACCACCCGGACTCGTTGGGCGCCGCACCCTCCACGCCTTGCTTCGGTCGCATGTACAGCCAGGACGACATGGACTTCCTCACGCCACTGGACCAGCCTGTGATGCATCTCTCGCATCCTACGACGCCCTCGCCGCTCAAGAAGCGTGCGCGTCGCAGCGATAGCATCGAGCTGATCCGAGAGGAGGTACAGAACCTGACGCAGGACATGACCCACATGGACGTGTGTCCGCAACTGGACACGCCCATGGCCGAGCCGTTCGAGTCGCCTCTTGGGCTCCCGCCGACTACTCCCGGCAAGACGCTAGATCTGTCAGCTATTCATCAGCACGCAGGCAAGCGTCGATCACGCGACAGCGCCAAGGAGGAGAGGTATGGAGCTAGTTGGCTTGATACCCTGGTGCGTTGTACTGACGACTAGGTATCTCTTTGTTGACAGCGTCGCTGCACCGTTGAGTGCGATCGTGGATGACTTCGTGAATCCGTTCGCGCCCACGCCTCCGACCGACGCGAGGAGAAAGAAGCGATCCCAGCGGAAGCGACAGTCATTCCCAGCCACGCTTGTGTCTACAGGATCGCCCTACTCCAAGTATCTCACGGAATTCGCAGAGCTAGAGGTGGCGGAATTCTGTGTCTGATACTGGGTTGGACAATTTAACTGACCTTTTGACGATGCATGCTGCAGCTTCTGGGCTCTGGCGCCTTCTCCAAAGTGTACAAGTGCATGAAGAAGATCGACGGCTGGACCTACGCCGTGAAAAAGAGCAGACGCCACTTTCGAGGCAAAGCAGACACGTACGTAAGCGCTCAGTTGCTTCGCTTTATCACCTGAGGCTTATTGTGTTCATTCGCTACAGAGAGCGAGCGTTGCGAGAGGTCCAGGCTCTGGCGGCACTCAGCAGCAGCCGTCACGTTATCCGGTATTTTGACGCGTGGATAGAGAACGAATTGCTGTACATCCAGTTGGAGCACTGCAGCGGCTGTAGCGTTGCTGCCTTTGTGGAGAAACACAAGCCCCTCCATATTCCAGAGGCCACACTGTGCAAAATTCTGGCTCACATCGCGCAGGCTTTGGCCGATATGCACAGCAAAAAGATGGTGCACATGGACGTCAAGCTTCAGAACGTGCTCGTGGCACCTGGCGAGATCTACAAGCTCGGAGATCTGGGCACCGTGGCGCACATGGACGGCAGCATGGAGATCACCGAAGGGGACAATCGGTATCTGAGTCGGTAAGAAGCCATGGCTAATGTTGTCTTCCAAGCGGCATCTCATTTGATAACTGTGACTTCTACAGAGAGTTGCTGGAAGGAAGTCGCACAAATCTTCGCGCTGGGGATATTTTTGCACTGGGCGCGACTATTTATGAGCTGGCGCTGGGCAGAACGCTGCCCACTGGGGGCGAAGAATGGCAGCAGATTCGCGACGGAGACCTGGTGATGTTCCGCCAGTACTCCAATTCGCTGCAGCATCTAATCGCAAGTCTGATGCATCCGGACCCACTACAGCGGCCACTGGCACAAGAGATTCTGCAGCATGAAGTGGTACTGCCTTTCCGCTAGAAACTCCGTAAAGCATTTAATCCATGGACGTATGTGCTATTAACTTATCCACTGTGGCTTCTCGGTAGTCCGCTCTTCGTTTTAAAAACCCAATGACAGACGCAGACTCGTCAGCAACTGCTGATGTCTTTACCAGTCCATACCGGTTCGAAAAGTTTGGTCAGCTTTGTAGTGCCATTTGGAGAAAAGCCAAGGCGAATGGAGCTGGAAATCGCGGTCCAACAACGGCTGCAGATTGCGCAGGAGAAGACAGCGGAAGCCACCCGCTTGGTAGAAGAAGCCAAGAGAGAGCGCGACCGGCAGCTCGACATCTACAGGGCATGGTATGCTCAGCATAGGAACGCCGAGCAAGACGAAATAAGCCGAGCGAATAGGTCGTGGTTGTGTTCTTTGGATGCAGTGAAAGGCTCAGTGCGGCGCATGCTGAAGGCGCAACGTAATGTTCACGTCATTTCTTTGCATCGTGATGGCTTGGCCAAAAAATAGTAGGGACGAAAACGCTTGTTCTTCTAGTCCACATTGGTTTTCTTCTTCGAGCGTCAGCGAGATTAAATGTGAGCTCTCATCATGCGCGTTGGTACCTGTACACACAACCCTCTATGCAACGCGTTTCTGATTGTCCACACCAAACGTGTGCCACAATGCGCGACACTCCGCATTCGCTACATATCGGCGGGGTGCGTTTGATGGAGCTGAATAAAGCCATACCGAGGCGGCGCTGCAGCAGTGCCTGATGCACATGGCGTTCAGTTTCCACTGCAGAAACTTCTGCCAGGAGGAAGATTCAGGAAATAATGATGAAGCATTCGAGTTGGTCTCAATATATAGCGAACTGGAGAAAAACAAGTGGCTTATTGTCCGCCTCTAAGCCAAGTGCCGAGAGCGCATTTTGTACTGTGAATCGCGCATCGGGAAAGTTCAGAATGGAATGAATAATAACTGCTGAGTACAAATTGTAGTACGAACAAGCTAAACGCTATATGTGTCCGAGAAGGCTGATGAAGGCTTTTTCTCATGACGTAAAAGCAGCCAACAACAAGAGAGAGCAACGTCCAATATATTTTAAAGGTCATGACCTTGCGTCTTTTCGTTATCGGGCTGCACTTGAATCTGGAAATCATAGAGCTAGCGTGGCCCCTTTGCCGAAGATCCCTATTATATTCTGCAACTGCAGTCGATAGCTTGGCGTACACGTCATTCGACTATTCACAGAGCAGATACAAGCACAGCTTGTGAACAACACCACAACCAAATGGCTGCTGACCAGTCACTCGATCATTACCGACTCTGTCAAAGAAACAGTGACGCCATGGCCAGCCTCACAAGCAATGTATCCTCTTTTCAAAACGAAAAAACGACTCGCGCCTCATTATCTTCATGATGTATGTGGCGTATAAGTTGGTGCTTTTTTGTTTGGATATCGCTCTCGGTATCGCCTTTTTCCACTGTACATCAATCCAACAGAGCGAGTGGACCGCCGATCGCGTCATGTATGCAACAGAGGCGACCTTCTCATTTGGAAACTCAACGTGGAGCCCTTCTACGTTGTGCCAGATGAATATGCCATCGTATTCGACTTGGATATCGATGAAAGTCCGTGTACCTGAAGTGTGCTATTGTAGAAGAGAAAAAGTATGAGTTTGCTCCGACGAAATATAAGCTTTATCAGACCAATGAAGAAGGCGTATCGCTTGCGGAACACATTGATTCCAAGAACCGACTCCAGACCGACCAACTGACCGCTGTGGTAGCGTATATGAATGAACTGGAAGAACTTCAAGGAGAACTATATTTACGTTTGTGGCCCAAACGAATTGCAAGCTCGATTCCGGCCAGGATGCACTCCAAGAGCAACTGTCACTGATTCGTAGAATTCGTCGTCATTTACTGCTTGAAGACACTCGTCTATAGACCATGACCAAGTCATCCACATCCATACAACATTCCACTGAGATCGATTGAGCGACAACGCGAACGCAAGCGCAGTACAGGATTTGCCACACCCAGGCGGACCAACGACCCAGCACAAGTCTTGACGCTTGATCGCATCCGCTTCAAGGAATTCCACTTGTTTCCAGAATGCTTCTCGTCAGAAGAGCTTCTGCGGCTCTGACGAATAGACAAGGCCTACGCGGTCAAAGTCCTTAGCTTCAATCAAACAATACTGATGAGACGCTTTGCAATCTACCAAGGCTTTGTCTGGATCGCCCATTGTACTTGCTTGGTTGTAGGGTCAGTCTACCCAGTCCATGATCACCAGCACATGGATTTGATTGCTAGACAGCGGCGGGCTAGCTGCGAGCACATCATGGAGGGTACTCTGTGCCTTCAATTGCTTCGATTTTTGTGTCAGCTACTTGGCCTTTTTTGAGCTGCTTCACATTATCGGAACCTGACGCAAGTCAGGAGTTCTCCAAGAAATAGCTGCAGTTTGCTTGGGTCAAACGCATACTTTTGCGAAATCACAATCCCGTCCTTTACTGCTTGCACGCTCGTGATGTCAATAAGGATCGCGCTGCCACCAGAAGAGATGCGCGTCGCTAAATACAGTTCTAGTCCAAAAACCATCTTTCCACCTAAGTGTGGTCTGCATCAGTTACTCAATTGTTTGGAATGTCAAAAGCAATCATCAAAACACTCCAGCAAACTGCTTTCGCTTGAATGTAGTCAATCAAAAATTCAACAAGAGGGACGATGACGAAGCTTTTCCTTATAGTGGTGGGTAAAGAAGGCAGTGCAATCCCTATTAACATCGAAGAATACCAATCCATGCGAAAACTTAATGACACGATTGTGCGAAACAGAGATATGACTTTAATGGGAGCAAGTTACAGCTGTACCTCGCTCGGAAGGATGGCGAGTGGTTTTCGCCTCATTCCAATGATGTGAAAAAACTTCAGGAAGGCAAAGTGACTGCGTTTGTCGAAGTACTGACCCAGAAAAGGAACCAGCTGGACTCTGAACGAACTATTGAAGAGGTGTTGGCTAATATGCCTGAGCCTTTTTCCCACCAAATCCACCTACTGGTTGTCGTAGAACTGGTGAATTGGTTATTACAACCTGGCAAATTTCCACGTGTGCCGTTGCCTATAATGCAGCAGAGCCAGAACGATGAAAGAGAGCTAAGTTCGTTCTGCGAAATCCAAGCCAAGTATTTGCAAGATGCAGGCCTTTATGTCTCAGAGTCGTTGAAGCTGTATTGCCGAGAAGCGTTTTGGAAACAAGTGGAGTTCTTGGAGGCAAATACGATCAAGAGTCGATCTTTGTGTTGGGTGTTCGGGCCGCCGGGTTGTAGCAAATCCTGTACTGCGTTTGCGTTCGCGATGTCACTTGATCGATCTCAGTGGAATATTGTCTGCATTCACTACTCGTCAGTGGATCGACGCTTTGAGTGCATCCAATTCAATGGGTTGACGAAAGAACATTTGCGTGCTCTGAAACTGATTGGGAACAGATCGAACATGTGCTTCCTCGTGTGAACGCCAGTAACAAGAGGTCGCTTGTGGTTTTGGATGGATACACCAGTCCCCAAAGTGCCGTTCGACAAGTGCGACGTCTGTGCCACCCGTGGCGTCTGGATGGCCCTGATAGGCATCGTCTTATCTTCGTTTGCTCAATGGTTTCACTTGGGGCTGACCGGCACCAGTATATGCGCGATAAAATTATCGATGATGACGGAAACGCATACGTTGATCAAATGGATTGGATGGTTTGGTCCTGGTCGCTGAGCGAGTACTTAGAGGCAGTAAAAGACAATGACTTTTTCCAGTCTGTGAAACTAGCTCTTGGGGCGGAGATTGGGCAGACGGAAGCCAACAGGAGTGCGCTGGTAAAGAGCAAATACGATATTACTGGTGGAAATGCACGCTTTTTATTCAGAACGCCAACTGAAATCGTTCTCGAAGCGCTCGAGCCAGCAATTCAATCGGTGAAAAGTGATATTGCAATTCACGTGAGTTCTATCAAATACTCATCCGATTTTTGTACGAGCCAACTGGAGATGGTTGGTCCGGATAGACAAGGCGGGATATTAAGTCCACATGTTGCGACAAAGCTCGCGATTCGCTTTGGTCCTGATATCGTATTGTCATTAATCGAACTTGTCACGAGTGACATCAACCAGTCACCAGATGAGCTTCTTCTCACGATGTGTTTTTTTTGCCTAACTTGCGAACGGTGGTGCTTCGCTTTTGGAACGCAGAGCTTTAGCTACTCTAACGTGGTCATTTGGGAAGATTACTGACTTGGACCCGATGAAAATCAGAATTGCAATTCCAAGATGTGGGAAAATTTGGCTCCGATCGATCGTCTCGAATCAAGGCGGATTCGATGGCGTCTATTTGGAAACGGAACAAATCCACGGGAAGAAAGTCGCCTTGATTCGCTTTGTTAAAATGGTTTGTGGGGATCGTGCATCTTGGAAGTTTCAACCTTTGTCAACTTTCTGTTGAAGCTACCTGTAAATATTCAAATCGAACGAGTCGAACTTGTGTTTGTGATCCCACTGGATACGCTGGATTTATTTCAGCCGTTGGACGAGAAGGCGTTCTTCAATTCCGTTATTGAGTCTTTTATAGGTTGCAGCGCCAAACGACTGAATCCGATCTGCACCGATGAGATCGAGTGGAGTGTCGAGAAACTTGGGTTGGATATTAGTTCTAAACGCTGAGGTAGAAAGAGATCGTGGAGACCTTCTGCATGAATGTTACCAGGCGATGGCAAATCAAATGAACAATTTTATGCTGCAAAGCACTTCAACAATATGCGGGGAAGTCTATTATCGATACGTGCCTCGCGCTTTACTGCTATTGTGATGGAACATGCCTGTGCCTGCGCTCGTGGTCGGCCGCACCATGGCCTCACGATGTGGTGCGTCCGAGAGCGACAGCACCTGACTATTATCATAAAACGTCACGCTCTCCTCCAGCTCCTCCTCGGGCACGTAGATGTTGCCGGCCTCCATGTCCAGCACCTCCGGTTCGTCCGTGAACAGGATCGTCTGCGTCATATCCACTGCAGCCGCTGCAGCCTCGGCCTGTTCGTATCGCTTCTTCCGCAGCCGTCGATTGTCCATCGCGTGATCCTGCTCTAGCGTATCGTCTGAAGGCAGCACCAGCGCAGGCGCTGGCTTCAAGATGCCATGGAAGATCAGCACGTCGTCTAGAAAGACTTCAAACTCGCGCACGCCTCGTGTCGGCGTCTTGCTGTAGTTCCACAGCCGAATCTTGGACAGCGTGATCGGCTCGTTGAAGAAGAGCAACAGCTTGTTCGACTGCGTGGGGGTGAATGGCGCTAGCCACATGTGCCGGTCGTCGTATGTGTTGTTCACGCCGTCGTACAGCTTATCTAGTGTGCGCACGTCGTGTGACTGGCCAGGCTCCTTGATCACATTGATATCACGAGGCTGCGCATCGATGAGGTCGTCTCTCAACTGCACGAGGTTGTTGCGCTCGTCAAAGATCTCGAGCGCGTTGAGGCCGATGTAGAAGGTGTCGCCCCATGTGGACATGAAGACGAACTTGACGATGTAGCCCGTAGGGAACAACGGTGTCTGGTACTGCTGGAAGATCTCGGCGATCGGCTTCATGTTTGGGCGACTGGGGCTTGCCATGGTGAGCAGATCGCCTTGAGACAGACTGGCAGATGAAATGGCTGCCTGGTCGTCATCATCGTCGCTTTCTAATGATTTGGTAGACGGCGACGCAGCCAGAGGCGATGGAGGACCAGTCGAAGAGCTCTCGGGCTTACCAATCGAACGCAGTGCGTACACTTCTGGCACCTGCGAGTGCTGCGCCTGCATATGGTGATGCAGGTAAAGGAACTGCCCGAAGTCAAAGTCGGTCGTGTTGCCTGGCGCCTTGCGCAGCGAGAAACTCGAGTGCTTGACCTGGTCCAAGTACACCGCGATCCGCTTGGCGCCCTTGAACGAGTCCTCCAGCGTCGCGTTGTAGTTCCAGAGTTTGATCACACGCAGACTCACGCTCTGGCGGAAGTCGATGGTGATCGCTCGGCGTTTGGACGAGATTGCGAGCATGTTCTTGTACGGCGCGCACCACATCTGCTCCGGGTCGGTCGTGAGATGGCGAGCGCCATACGACTCCACGAGCTGTTTCAGCCGTGGCTCTGCGAAAGGAGCGCGCACTGTCACTTGGTCCAGCGAGATCTTTAGCGGCAGATAGTTGGCGTCCAAGAACTGCAGCCCAGCGAGTCCGATCTCGTACGGATCGCCCCAATTGGCCTCCAAAACCAGCGCGATGGATTTGCACGTCACAGGCTTCTCAACTGCCTGGTCGCACACGATGGGCGCTGTGCACGGACGTGATGCGGCTGCAAAGCTCACGCCGTGGGACTGATGCGAAGCTGCTGAGACTTTGGCTGCACCAGAAAACGCGTACGCGCTGCTGACAGGGCCGTTAAAGTTCAGGGAATCAGCTGGACCGGTGGCGAAATGCAGGTTCCCGCTGCGGTGCGCCTTGTTGCCAGTCTTCGGTCGCTCTAGATGCCTCGTATCGATGCCTGCAGCTTCTTGGCCATCGTGCGAAGATGCTATAGCATGAGAAGCGGACGTCGCAGTCACGGGTGCTCGCTGCTTCTCGTACTTCTCAATGAGCTGGAGGATCGAGGAGCTGGTGGTGAACAGGATGCACTCGTTGCACGAGTCCACGTCCTCTGTCACGCACCCAGGCGCTCGTCGGATCTCGCCCTTGAATATGCACCGCCCATCGAGGGAGATCTCCATGTAGCGAGCGCCGCGGTACGAGTGGATGCGCGTGGTGTTGTAGTTCCAGATGCGGATCATCGAGATGGACAGCGCGTAGTCGAAGTCCAGGTACACGAAGTGGTTCTGCCCTCGCGTGAACGGCGCGAGCCAGGCGTGCAGCTCGTCGCACGTGAAATAGTGATTGTCCACGAGCTTGTCGACCGTGCGTGGGTCATTATGGCTCTTCTGGTCGCCATGGAGCGCATTCAGGTCCGGCGGATCGGCCGAGAGCTGCTTGTCCACGTCCGAGAGATGCACAGCGTGGCCTGTGTGGTCGAAGACCTCGATGCCCATGAGTCCTACGTAGAACGGGTCGCCCCAGGTCGAGAGGATGTTGAAGACGAGGTGCTGGCCTCGCGGCAGCTCCGGGATCTCGAACACTTCGGTCGTCGCCATCGACGCTCGCACTTGTCCTGCGTCCTTCGGACTCGCTCTCTTGGACCCGTAAGCGTCGCTAGTATATCTCTTCTTGGTCGCGTGCTTGGCTTCAGAGTGCGGCGTCTCCAGGCTGTCCAGCTGCTCGTCGTCACTGCCGTAGCCGCCGACCACGGGATCGCCATCGTCGTCGCCGATCATGTCTTCGATGTTGACAAAGTGCACGTTGCCTACGCAGAACTGGCTCAGCATTACCTCATCAAGTGGGATGGTGAAGCAGGTCCCTACCTTCCGGATCGGACTGCGTGCGCATCACGGAGCTCTTGGTGCTGAGTTCGCGACTGCGATTCGTCTTGTCGAAGAACTCGAGCGACCGCAGCGACTCCATGAGCGACTGCTTCACGCGTCTGCGATAGAGAAAGAGAGATTCATGGCTCCGTGATACTTCGACGAGCAGCGGAGCCACAGAGCTTACCTGCTCTTGGTCTCGCTGCCTGCGTGATGTGCGCGAGCTCTGGACCGCTTGGGCATGGCGTCTTTGGACAGAAACCCTCGCGCATCGGACTCCCCCGGAGCATCTTTCTGCAGCACAATGGGTGCTCTCGGTCGCACGAAGGACGACGCTGGGCCGCTGACCACCGCATTCGCATCCGATCCATTGCTATTGCTTGCAGATGCCGAAGTCGCATTGCCGCCGGCTTCGACATACTCGACCGCCGAGCAGCGCGGGCCCAACGCCGTGATCTTGGGCGCGTGGTTGGTGTCGCTGCTGAGCCAGGACGGCACCGAGTGCGGCCGAATGGCCATCTCCAGCTTGGCCAGCGCATCGAGCACGGGCGGCCCGCCGGCCTCCATCACTCGCGTCGTTTCGCGTCTGGCGCATTCCCAAGTCAAGGTTTTAGTCGCCATGACAAAATAACCGACTTCAGTGATACAGTACGTAATATGTACTGTATAGCTTGGCCAACTTGATTTCTCAAAAATTTCGTCATCCTGGCGAACATGATATCGTTCGTATCCGCGCCAACTTGATGCGCGGGCCCCCAAATGGGATCCGACGATCGATGAGGAGCCCAGCAGCGGGTCCGAGCAGCAGCAGCGCCCCGGCGCCGCCGCCGCGGTCCTCCGGCACGCCCAGCGGCAGACGCAGGGCGGAGGACGCCGTGCGCATCGTGGGCGAGTACTACGTGCGTTGCTCAGGGCTGTGTCGAGACGCGAGGCCGTTCTCATCCATGATGGTTCTGTTTGTAGCAACTGGGCGCGGAGATCGGCCGAGGAGGCTTCGGCACAGTGTTCGCGGCGCTGGATCTGCGCAATGGACGCTCCGTGGCCATCAAGCAGATCTCTCTGCAGGACATCGACAGAGAGGAGCTCCAGGCCATCGAGGTGCTTTCCATGCCGCCTGGTTGCTGCGTCTGAGACGCAAAGGCTGATGATCGTTGTCCGTCTGTAGAGCGAGATCAGTCTGCTGCGCAAGCTCAAGCACGAGAACATCGTCAAGTACCACGACACGATCAAGACGCAGCAGTGTCTCTACATCGTGCTCGAGTACATGGAGAACGGGTCGCTGGCGCAGTTCCTCAAGAAGTTCGGGTCGCTGTCCGAGACGCTCGTGGCCATGTACGTCACCCAAGTGCTGCGAGGGCTGGCCTATCTGCACGAGCAGGGCGTGCTGCATCGAGACATCAAGGGCGCCAACATCCTCACGACCAAAGACGGACTCGTCAAGCTCGCAGACTTTGGCGTGGCTGTGAAACTGAGCGACACGCAAAAGTCCAACTCCGTCGTGGGCTCCCCTTACTGGAGTGAGTCAACTCATCAGTGGATCTATGCTATGCTGGGAAGAGGCCTCTAACCTCAGTATTGCTTTGTGTGCAGTGGCGCCGGAGGTGATTGAGATGGCCGGCTGGTCCTTCGCGTCTGATATCTGGAGCGTGGGGTGCACGATCATCGAGTTGCTGTCTACCAAGCCGCCCTACTTCGATCTTGCGCCCATGGCAGCGCTCTTCCGTATCGTTCAGGACGACCACCCTCCTCTTCCAGAGCGGATTTCCCCCGTAGGCTATCAATTTCTCAAGCCTTTGGGTCAAAACTAGAGCTAACTTTGGTGTTCTGTTGCGTAGGCATTGCACGATTTCATCATGAAGTGCTTCATGAAGGAGCCCCGGCTGCGGGGCTCGGCGGAAGAGCTGCTGGCGCATCCGTGGATCGCGCAAATCCCGAAAAACAAAGTGGAGCAGAGTTCTCAGCTGGTCGCAGAAAGTGTGACCTCATCCAATGATCGCGATGCGATGCTCAATATTATCAAGCTTTATGAGAAGGATCAGCACGTAGAGCCGTCCCCTTCTCCAGACGCCGCAGAGGATGCAGAAGACGAAGAGAATTGGGACGACGAGTTTGGCATCGAAAGCGCCCCGGCGCCCATTTCCCTCTCTAATGGCGCAGTGCGTCGTGAGTCTCAAGAAATCCCAGCTCCACCTATAGCTGATGTGCGAGGCGAAGCATCCCAGAGCGCCTATCATTTGAGCAAGGAAGATGCAAAAGCCATCTTCAATGATGAAGTTTGGGACGATTCGGATGCCGATGAAGAAGGGATGCTACTATTGCGACTGCAGCAGAACCAGCCGCCTGTCAGCAACGAGTCCTTCAGCTCCCGAAGCGTGTTTGTCAAAGCCCCTCCTCCGTCGGCGACTTCTTCGTGGGATCGCTCGACACTCGTTCCGATGGAAAAGCGAATGACCAAGCTGCAGTACTTCTCGGAGCAGGACGATGACGACGGTTTTGGTGACATTGACGAAGTCCAATTGCTCCATGCAGTGCAACAAACACAGTTGTCGGCTGATAACGATGACGATTTCAACGACCTTGATGATAGCAAACTTCACCAGCGCTCGAGCTATTCCGGCTTCGATGTGATGGACATGGCGCGAGATAATCTCTTTGACGATGAACTAGATTTCGAATACTCCAGCGTTCGAGATCCACACCAAAAGGCAACCAGCCGAGTTGTGGAGCTGCTTGCACTGCTCGATCCAAGCATGGACGACAACGTCATCCTTGACGCATGCAAGCAATTGGTAAGTCTTATTGATATCATCTTTATGTGTACAGTACTCATCACTAACGAGACGTTTTCCAATGGAATGGAAATCTAATTGCAGCAAGACATTTTCGAGTCCAACCTAACGCTTCGCAGAGATTTGATGTCTCGACCAGGAATCGTTCCCAATATTATGGAAGCCTTGGAGGTCAAGCAAATGGACGTCTTGTACGCCGTACTACGAGTCATCAACCTGGTATGGTCTCTATCAGCAAAAGCTTTCAAATTTGAATTCTGCTTGCTAATTTATCCTTGCGTATTAATATGCAGATCATTGAAGACAATCAAAAGTTCCAAGAAAACTTGGCGCTTGTGGGCCTCATTCCAGTGATTATCAAGCTGACCAAGCAGCACCAAGCAAACACGTTCACACTCCAAGACTTGCCACCTAAGAACAAATTTTATCATTTGGTGCGCCTGGAGGCCGCCAAATTCGTACGACAAAGCTGCAAGACGAGCTCTCTGACGCTTCAGATGTTCATCGCCTGTGGTGGGCTTCCTGTGCTCGTGGACTTCCTGACGGTTGAATCCGACAGCTCGAAAGAGCTTCTGCGAATTGCGCTGGGTGGAATTTTCAGCGTGTTTCATCTGCAGACGATTCCCAAGAACGATATCTGCCGACTGTTTGTCAAGGCAGGACTGCTGCACAAGTTTGTCCTAGTGTTCAATGAGATCGTGCAGTGCGTGAGAACGAAAAGCAACCCACAGTCACCCGCAGACAAATGGACTCGTCATGAACTGCACAAGATGTGCGACATCCTGCTGCTCTTCTCGCAAGGAGATGTTATTGTAAAAGAGCACATGTGCGACCGTCGTGTGTTGCGCGGCCTGCTGAATGCACTGGAACTGTGCACTTGTCCGACCGAGGACCCCACCGCGGACGCTCATTTCGGCTCCGCCATGCTCACGGTACTCAAGTGTATTCGGAATCTGAGTATGGAGCCGTTAACGCTGGAGAGACTAGACCGAGCAGGTTCAATCCCAACGCTCGTGCATCTGCTGAACGTGCAAGACATGGATGCTGACGCGGCGCCGTCGTCTCTAAAGCAGAAAGAGGTCGAGAACATTGCGTTGCAGTCCATGTATTACCTCTGTCGCATTAATCGCAACCGACAGACCCACGCGGCGCAATCTGGCGTGATTCCGTCACTCATGAAGGTGATCAAGAGCGCGAGTCCGTTGAAGCAGTTCGCTCTGCCTATTCTCTGCGACCTTGCGCATGCATCTCCCATCGCCCGATCGCATCTGTGGACCTGCAATGGTGTTATGCTGTTCCTGGAGCTACTGGAAGACAAGTACTGGCAAGTGGACGCTATCAAATCCATTAGCGTGTGGCTCGTTCACGACACCATCCGCATGGAAAACGTGCTGCTTCAGCCCAACAACCTGGTGCAGCTCATGAGCTGCTTCCGCTCTGCGCAAAACGCCGAGTTGGAGAACCTTCTGGAGCCCATGCTGGAGATTATGACGCGATCTGTGCGACTCAATCAGTCGTTGGGTCGAAGCTCTCTATTCGTCGTGGAGCTGCTGACTCGATTGCAACTGGTGCCCAAAGCCATTGTGCGCAAGAATTTGCTCAAGATGCTCAAGAGCCTGTTCGATGCGCATGCGAACCAGACGCAGTTCATCATGGAGTTCAACCTGCACCCGGTCATCTACACGCTCGCGCAGGACGCCAACAGCATGATTCTCGTCAAGGAGATCGCGTCGCAGTTACTGCAGTCTATTCTCAACGCAGCTGCTGTCGCTTGAAGAAGACCGAATCAGTTGAGCGGCATCCAAGATCCAGAAACGTGTGACGCATTTCCCAAGTGCTTTTAACTTATCAAAAGGAAGCGTTGAGCTTGGCCTTCATCTCCAGTCCATTTTGTTCAGTGTATGCGAATGGAACCAAATGGTGTGTATCTTGAGGACTCCATGCTATTTGAATGATCGTTGAATGGGTTTCGTCAAGCCGAAACGGTTTACAGTCAGTCACTTGGGCATTCGCTCAGGAGCCGCGATGAGCAAGCTGGAAGATCTGCTGCCGGAGCTCGCGGGTGTGTTTGCTGCGCAAGAGTCTGCTCTCGAGAATGCAGTGGCGATCCTGACCACTCAAGTGCATCGGCTCGTGCAGGAAGGCGACCAGCAGTCGCGCAAAATCGAGGTCTTGGAGCTCAGTCAGCATGCGCTGCAGGATTCGCTGGCTGCACTGCAAACGAAACACGTGGCGTTACAGCAGAAGCATGATGCACTACAAACGCAACACACAACTACCCAGGAAAACATACAGCGGCAACTTCAGCAGAGTGAGCAACAGATGCAGCACACTATGGCGACGCAAATGGAGCTCCAAGTCAAGACGCTGGCGACTCAGCAACTCCAGGCGATGGAGGAGTCACTGAGCTCGCGTCTTGAAGAACGACTGCTAGAGAGCTCGCATCGCACGTACCTGCAAGCGCAGCAGACTGAGGAAGCCATGCAAACGCAACTGGGGCTGCTCGAGAAGAAGTTTGAGTACCTTTCGCGTGTCAAAATGGAGATTAAGGATCTGAGCAAGAAGGTCGACAAGCACGACCAGACCATGGGCGACATGAAGATTGGTCTAGAGATTCTCGCGAAATCAATTGGCACCGACGATAGCGATAGTGACGACGACAATGATCCTGAACAGCAACCACGCGAACCAGTGACTCGTGTCATGGAGTTGGACAGCGAGAAGAAGCAGGCGCTATATCGACTACAACTGGCCACTCCGCAGCGCAGCTTCCGCGTGCGCGGAAATCGATCGCGCAACGCATCAGCTGCAGATACAGTTGTCAAGGCGCTAATTGAGCAGTCTGGGGTGGATATGCCTCAAGAAACTGCGGACTTAGTGCCAATGTTAGATTCGATTACAGCAACCGCCGAGTTCTCGCGTACAAATACGCTGGACGACATGACCCCAAACAGCAGCAGGACATCAGTGGACTCGAGACGAGGCAGTGAGTTGGAAGTGGTTCAAGTGGAGATACCGATTGCTGATCCTCCAGAGCCTGAGAACGCTGTTGATCCTCCGATCGAAGAGGTCAAAGAAGTTGTCGATCCAGAGCCTCAGGAAACTTTGCCACCACTGGTCGCTGATGAAGCCCCTGTCACGCCTACAGAAGAGGTAGAAATAGCCCCAGCAGCAGAGCCAATCGCTCCAATTGGGAACGACACACCGCAAGAGCCTGAACAGCAAGTGCAGCTGGAGCCTCCAGAACATCCAGTCGTTGAGCCTCAGGCGCTTATGCCGTCGCCAGAGGAAGACCATCCGCAGCAGCAGTACGAAGAGATCCCTTCTCAGACATCTACAGCTCGCAGTTACCACCACGATGAAGATCCAGAGGAAGCGAACGATCAAGTTCCGGAGGATTTGCCCTCGGGCTCTAAATCGCGAGTTCTTGCGCAGCAAAAGCAGCTTGACGAGCACGTGAGTCTCCTTCGCGCATCGACTCTGAGTCACGGAGCCTCCCCTTCACTGCTGCATTCGGTCACAGCCACTGCCATCGTTCGCACACGACGGCAGGTTCGCTCGGTGAAACGGACCAACAGCATCCGCAAGGATAGCGGAGAGCTGTCCAGCCGCAGGGAGTCCGTCCAGCGCGAGCCCATGACTCGAGAGCAGATGAAAGTGAAGTGGCGCCATGTATTTATGCGGTTCGTTCAGCTCAAGCGGCTGCAGTTGCTCAACGGCACGAGCGTCGACAAGGCGTTCTTCCGCAAGCAAAATGTCTCGGTGGGTGCACGCGTCAAGCGTCTTGATGAGACGGTCGTGGATCTGGAGGAGACCATGGAGCTGCTGGAGAACGACATCCGCAACAACAGCCACAATGTGCAGGCGCTGGACCAGATCATCACCCACAACCAGATCGTGATGGACCACAAGACTAAGCAGCTGGACAAAGGTCAAGTTGACCACGCGAAGCGCCTTATCGGTCTTGAGGAGAAGCTGGATAACATGGAGACGGAGGTTCATCGTCTGCGCACGGCTGGGAATCGACGGGATAGTTCTGTGAGCGCCAGCACTGCCAGCGCTATCGTGACACTGGAGACCAAGTTCCTGGAAATGTACGCGCGAGTGGCTCAGCACGGAACTGCACTGCAGACAGCTGAGTCATCGATCGCGAAGCTCTGCGACGTGGAGCTGCCCGGCATCAATGAAAAGATGAACCGTTCCATTGATAATGTGCGAACCGAGATGCAGCTGAAAACCAACGAAGTGGCCAAGGACATTGGGAAATCGCTGCTTAAACTGCAGACAGCACACGAGAACTCCCAAGAACTCATTCTGTCGCAGACGTCTGGGTCAATCGAGCGCATGTACCGTGATCTGCTCATGATCTCGCACGCGCTGCTGAGTGCGGTGGACATGATGAAGTACGTCAAGGGCAAGAGCAGGACGCCCGTGGACGTCGGCCTCGAGCTGTTCGAGCAGATCTACGCTGGATACGAGGCAGTGGATACAGAGGACGCCGAAAATGAGGACGATGATCCGCTCGCAGTATTCATCACCAAGAACGTGAAATTCAAGCAGGAACTGGCTAAGCTCAAGGACCAGTCAGCCAGAGCCAAGACTATGGCAGCCAGAGCCGACTCCTCTGGCGATAACTCCAGCATCGCGATGCATCTCGTTTACGTAGCGACAGCTCAGCTACGCGCACTCGAGGAGCTCGTTCAGGCCATGAGTACGCCGGTCGACAGCAGCATGACCCAAAACGAGGTCGAGCTCGTCTTCCGAGCGCGCGATCTGATCGTTCAGATGCGCACAGTGCTCTTCCTGTTCTTCCTGCACTCGCAGCTGCTTAATCCAATGCAGAGCATCCAAGCCATGCAAACTGTGCAGGGTGAGATGCAGGAGGAGCTCAAGACGCATGGATTCGCGATCACGCAGGCGGACTCGCTCGGAGCCGTCGTGAAGCTCATGAACACGCGGGTAGACTCGCTCATTGAGCTGACATTCTCGTTCGCCAAGGACGCTGACGTGAAGAACTCGATCCAGGAGATTCTCAACGCTTCCAGCGATTCTCGAAGCAGTCTGGCCAAGCAGGTCGAGGTGTCCGCAGCCGAGACAGCTGCACGCAATGAACGCCTGGAGCGGGAGCTCATGCAGTTGGCCGGCCGTGTGAACAAGAAGCTGGACAAGGACGAGCTGCTGTGGACGCAGGAGGTGCTGGAGCGGCAGGTCCAGAGTTTGGCCAAGAGCTCTCTGGGTGAAGAAGACCTCATGGATCTCCACCGCTTGCTGCGTAGCAAGATGGATCGCGTACACTTCGAAGCGCTCATGCAGGAACAGCAACGAGCGAGTCTGTTGGCTGGTGGTGCTGGCGGCTCGGGACTTCTAATGGGACCGGATGGCGTGCCACGCGGTGTTCCGCTGATTGGATCCAAGTGCATCTCGTGCCAGAATGAGGAACCGCCGACTAAGGCAATGATCAAGAGCGCTATCAAGGCCGAAGTGCAGCAAGAGATCGCCAAGATTCTGGCTAAACAGCCGCTGCATAACGCAGCAGGGGCTCCGGTGGTCACGTCGGCAGCCACTTTCAACGCCTCCACGCACCGAAGCATGGAGAAGCACAAGAAAGAGCTGCTGCTTGCAGCCATGCAGCAGCAGCAACAGTCGAAGGCTGTCAGGAAAGCGTGAGTAGTTAAGAGTCGATACTAGACTTTGGAATACAAAGCTTATCTTCTCGAGTCTACTTCTTGGCGTTGGCCAGCACCAGCATGAGCGTCACGTACGTCTGGATCTTCTCCTTCACCATGAGCATGAAGGCGGACGACAGCGCTCCCTACACAGACCAGCAACAACAGATGAGCCATCAAGCAACAGCAGAATGGCACAGTGAGAGAGCAACGCGCCTTGGTGAGTTCAGGACCGAGGCCGCGGTAGAGCGACAGCGCGCCTTCCTCCTTGTACACGCGCTGCAGCGTCGAGATAATGCCGTCCTGCGAAGCGGCCTGGCCAGCGACGGCCTGCTTCTTCTTGGTCTGCACCAGCACCTTTGCTCGGATGTAAGGGAAGAGCAGCAGCGTGGCCACAGAGCGTGCGATGGCGCCAAGCACGAAGGCCTGCATGATACAGGGCAGCATTGGTTCAGCCCCACAGTAAGACTCATAGGAGCAGCAAGACACTCATACGAACCTCCAGAGCGCCCAGCGTCTGTGCGGCCTGCTTGAAGCGCTGCAGATACAGCGCCTTGACCTTCTCAAAGACCGTGTACTGGATGGCCGGCTGTAGACAGAGCACGAAGTACGCCGTAAAGCCCTTGTAGAAGCCGGCCACGCCGCTCTCGGCCAGCACGTTGCGCACGATCTGCAGGATGTTGCCGGAGCCCTTGGCGCCAGTCTGGAGCTGCGTGGCGATGACCTCCATGGGCAGCGTCAGGGGCAGGTGCACGAACTCGCTGACGTAGCCGACCGCGAGGTTCGTGGCCGTGCCGATGGGCGAGCCGTCCTTGGGCGCGATCAGCTGCGACAGGAACGTGTACGCGTAGAAGTAGAAGAACTTGGAGACCATGGACTCGGCCGTTTTGTACTGGATGCCCTTGTACAGCGAGCGCAAGAGCGCCAGCTTCTGGTCGCCGCTCGGCTTGTCGGCGTCGCTGGAGAACGCCTTGGCGCCCGACTGCATGCGCGTCTTGAGCGTGTCCAGCGGGTACAGCACGCTCGTGGCCACGAAGCCGCCCAGGCCCGCGGCTGTGGCCGCCGCCAGCGTCTCGATCGGCTTGCTCAGCTGGGTCATCCTGCTCGAACGAGTTCACGTCAACTTGATGTTAAAAATGAGCGGATGGGAGGGACGCCAGGTTGCAGGAAGGTCGCGCGAAGGTCCCATGCGATTACAAAAGTGGATGAAACGACACACTTCGTGATAATTAACAGCATAAACATTTCGTGATAATTTTAAGATCTTCCAAGTTCGGTCGTTAATATCTGGCACCAGACTCCTGCACTCCGGTTGTCAGACTGTGTGGCGCCAGCTGTCGCTGCAACTCCCCGATGATTGCGGTGAGCTCACGAATCTGGGGCGTGCCCTTCGTCGAAATAGACGCCGAGTCGTTTCGTTTCATGACGAAACAACGAAACTGAGTTGAGGACCAGGTGGGGAACTGGCTCAAACCACCGGTTGGATGCAGCTGAGGTTGTTTATCAATGCCGTAATCGGAATACGCGCAAACTGCTGGGAAGGCGCTTGCGCAGCTGACCATGGCCTACAGTAGCGACATGGAGACGGTCACTGTGTGCCCGCAAGCGAATTTACTGGCTGTTGTTCTTGCCACATGTTCTCTTTCTGATGCTGTCTGCTGATAATATACCTCTTTCTGTCAAAGTAGGACGAGATGTGGCCGTTTCGGACACGTTGATTATGCCGAGTGGAACATGTCGCATGCGCAACTTAAGATGCGTATGTTGCGTCAGAAAGGTTGAAGCGACAAACCGTCACTTGCTAACGACGCGACCGGAGCCCAAGCGTCTCTCTCGCCATGAGCGCCCTGGAGAACGCGTCGACGCTGCTGCGTAATGTGGAAGCCAAACCCTACGGCCACGGCTTCTGGGGCCCGCCCACAGCCACCATCGACTGGTGCGAGACCAACTATGCGCACAGCTTCTACATCGCCGAGGTCTGGAACACCGTGAGCAACCTGCTCTTTGTGCTGCTGGGGCTCTATGGGCTCCGGCAATCCATCAAGCAGGGCTTCGAGTGGCGCTTCCACATGCAGTTCATTGGCATCATGGTCACGGGCTTCGGCTCCGCCATGTTCCACGGCACACTGCAGAGCGTGTACGTGGAGCCTGTCCTTTGCCGCTTGAATGTTCAACACTGAATGCTTTTCTGCCGCGACGATAGCCATCAGCAGTGCGATGAGACGCCCATGGTCTGGGCCATGCTGGTCTGGTACGTCCTCTGGGATCTGATATCGCTTAATGCTCGTAGCTTGGGAACTAATTGTTGGTGTTGATCAGGATCTACATCGTCTACAACAACGAGATCAAGCGAATGGGCGTTCCTGATCGCGTCGTGATCCCAGTGCTCGTGTCTGTGGGCGTGGCGTTTGCTGTTGTCCACGCCATCTACCGCTTCACGACACTCTTCCAGCTCTTCTTTGGCGTCTTGGCGTCGGCCTGCTGCGTCCGCTTGTGCCTCTTCTACACGCAAGTGAAAGACCCTCGCGCTCGAGCAGTCGCCAAGTCCTATGTGCGCAACAGTCTGATCGGCTTCGCGTTCTGGATGATGGACTACCATCTCTGCAGCCGCATCCAGAACTTCCCCATCAACCCGCAAGGCCACGCTTGGTACGTGAGGCCGTCTGGCTCTCAATGGTGCTGGCTTGGAGTGCTAATAGCGATGACTTCTGTCTAGGTGGCATATCTTTATGGGCATCTCCAGCTACCATGGCCCTGTGTTCATGCAGTATGTGCGCATGGAACAGCTGCAGCGCAAGGTGGAGATCCAGGACACCATGATCGGCATTCAGACCATCGTCATCCAGGACGATGTGCAGGATAAGACGATCAAGCAGAAGAAGACCGACTAGCGTTCTAGTTCTCAGCCCTCGTAATGAGAGAATGTTGCATTTAGTAGGAGTAGCTTTAGCCAGGAATCCACATTGAACCTCATGATTCAGTTATCTCTTCTTCGTTCGTACGTACGGTACTGCTTCAGAGCTGAGGTTTCGACACATGTCGCAGATATGGCGCAGGGCATTCTGCTCGCACGACAACATGCAGAATCAGTCCGTAGATGCCCAGCGAAAGCAAGTGCGATCGCTTCAGTCGCGTGACCATCACACCCAGCAGCTCAACACAAGTAGGACGGACATCGCTTTGCCAGCGCAGATACGGTCCGCAGTCACGGCAGAGTGGCACTTGCAGTGCAACGTCTCAGACTCAGATCTGAGCAAACCCAGGTCGAGTCGGGTCGGGTCGGGCGTGTGTAATTCGTGCGTGTCATCGTCTCTGGGCTTCCGAAGGGTTCTGCAATTCGATCCGCAGGTCAAGTGGGCTATTTGAGCTTCCGAGCGCCTGAGCGAAAGCCCAAGCAGTTGGAGATGAGCGCGCGAGCGAACGCGACTGCGATGCTGCGCCAGGACCAGGCGCACGGCTTCTGGGGCCCGCCCACGGCCACCATCGACTGGTGCGAGTCTAACTACGAGTACAGCTTCTACATCGCCGAGTTCTGGAACACCGTGAGCAACCTGCTCTTCGTGCTGCTGGGCATCTACGGCCTTTGGCAGTCCATCCGCCAGGGCTTCGAGTGGCGCTTCCACATGCAGTTCATCGGCGTCATGGTCGTGGGATTGGGCTCCGCCATGTTCCACGGGACGCTGCAGAGTGTGTACGTACATGTGGCAGTTGGCGCTTTCAACGCGCGGGAGAGGACTCACAAGAGACTGAATGTTGTGTGACAGACACCAGCAGTGCGATGAGACGCCCATGGTCTGGGCCATGCTCAGCTGGTACGCTTGCATGGCTGCTTGCTTCCTCTCACTCAATGGTCTGATTCCGTCACATGTATTAGGATCTACATTGTCTACAGCAACGAGATCAAGCGCTCGGGCGTGCGCGACGCGTACGTGATCGGCGTGCTGGCGTTTCTGGGCATCGGCTTTGCGGTCGTCCACGCCATCTACCGCTTTACGACGCTGTTCCAGCTCTTCTTCGGGCTGCTGGCCACGCTCTGCTCCGTGCGCTTGTGCATGTACTACACCGAGGTGAAGGACCCTCGCGCGCGTGCCGTGGCGGTCTCGTACGTGCGCAACTGCCTCATCGGCGTGGCGTTCTGGATGATGGACTACCACTTGTGCTCGCACGTGCGATCGCTTCCGATCAACCCGCAGGGCCACGCCTGGTACGTTTGGCTGTTGGATATTGTATGCATGGAGAGGCTGACAGGAAGCTGCACAGGTGGCACCTCTTTGTAGGCTTGTCGACGTACCACGGCCCAGTGTTCATGCAGTACGTGCGCATGGAGGAGCTGCAGCGCAAGGCGGAGATCCAGGACGCGATGTTCGGCATCCAGACCATCGTCGTCATGGACGGCGAGCCAGACGACGCGCTCAAGAAGAAAGTGGTCTAATGTAGCGGTCGGATGGGCCCACAACGAATTTATCGGTGCTGCTTCCAAGCAGCGCTCGCAGTCGGACCGCTCTCCATTTCGCCAGAAAGCAGATCGCCACGCAGTTAAATAACATGAGAAAGTGCTTCCCCATTACTGATTGCTCTCCTTGCGCACGTCCGGATTCCTGCGACATGCTCGGTTCGGTTGATTGGCATCATCGCGCGTTGTCGCAGATTTGCACCGTCTTGTATTGCGGTGGTTTGACGGTGACAAGTGAGCCCACAGGGGGAAGAAGCAGCTGAGTATGGCGACTGCTGGAGCTCTGCGCGGCTTGAACGGCCAGCCCCACGGCTTCTGGGGCCCGCCCACGGCCACCATCGACTGGTGCGAGACCAACTACGAGTACAGCTTCTACATCGCCGAGTTCTGGAACACCGTGAGCAACATCTTCTTCGTGCTGCTGGGTCTCTATGGGCTCCTGCAGTCCATCAAGCAGGGCTTCGAGTGGCGCTTCCACATGCAGTTCATCGGCGTCATGGTCGTGGGCTTCGGCTCCGCCATGTTCCACGGCACACTGCAGATGGTGCACCAGCAGTGTGACGAGACGCCCATGGTCTGGGCCCTGTTGAGCTGGTACTGTCCGAATGAGTCCGTGTATCAAGGCGCTTTGGCTCACTGTGACTCTGTGGCGTTAGGATCTACATCGTCTACAGCAACGAGATCAAGCGCTCGGGTGTACCTGACGCCGTCGTGATCGGCGTGCTCTTGTTCGTGGGCATTGGCTTTGCGGTGGTCCACGCCATCTACCGCTTCACGACGCTCTTCCAGGTCTTCTTTGGCACGCTGGCAGGTCTGTGCGCCGTGCGCCTGTGCATATACTACTCCAAGGTGCAGGACCCACGCGCGCGGTCCGTTGCGCTCTCGTATGTGTTCAGCAGTCTCTTCGGCGTCGTGTGCTGGATGATCGACTACCACCTCTGCTCCCACGTGCAGTCGCTGCCAGTCAACCCTCAAGGCCACGCTTGGTACGAGTGGACGCACGGCTCTCGGTGCTGCCGTCTTTGAGCGCTAATGAGAATTCTTTTGTCTAGGTGGCACTTCTTCATGGGCATCTCCTGCTACCACGGGCCCGTGTTCATGCAGTACGTGCGCATGGAAGAACTCCAGCGTAAGGCGGAGGTCCAGGCTACCGGCTTTGGATTGAAAACCATCGTGGTTGGAAATTCTACTAGCGGCAAGCTCAATAGCAAGGCGAAGACTCTTTGATCAACACATCAGGGCCATAGAATCGGCACCGGTAACATCTCTGGTTGAACAATTGAATATAAACTTCTTGCGATGACTTCACTGTACAGAATCACTTGCTGATCATTTCCATAGCGGAGTTGAATTGAGTTTCTATATGCACTTGCTCTACGATCAAAACGAGCCCCAGTAAATACTACTAGGTGATATAATTGCTAAGCTATTGGATTACGCTAGTACGGCCGATCGTGGTAAGTTGACGTTCTCTCGCCCGAGAGAGCCTGCAGATGGGAAGCCACGCTCATTGTCCGATTAACGTACGAATCGACGGTGGAGAAAGTATGCGTCACGGAGGCTGCGCCGCCCAACGCCATGTGCAGAGACTGCCTTCGCTCCTGTACGCGTGCGAGATTCGTCTGCGCTTCTTTCAGAGTGTCCATGAGGTGCTGCATGTCGTTGATTGTAGCTGTGAGCTTATCCAGCTCACTGTTGATCACGCTGTTGTCCTCTGACTGGATAGAGGGCACACGCACGAGCTTGCTGAGTCTGCGAGATTTCAGACTGTCGTCCGAAAGGCCGGAGTTACCTCGAACTAGCTTGCGCAGATTGGTGCTGGTGCCACTTGAAGATCCGTCCTCCGAAATGATCGAACTGTCACGTGTTGGCTGCTTGACTCCACGCACAGTGTTTGGCACGCTTGGATCCTCTATTGATGACGCGGAGCTACGGTGATTGATTCTTGGAGGCTTCATAGGCGAGATGCTGTCCGATCTGGTGGAGTTTGCACGACTAGCCTGCTCCTGTTCGGAGAGTCCGCCCACCATAAAGCGCTCGTTTTCGTCGGTATCTTTCAATGTGTCTATGCTGCTCACGTCCACGGCGTGTGCGTTATCCAGGACTTTGACGTTGTACAGCTTGGCTTTGAGCCTCGTGTCTTGTCTTCGCTTTTCAGATTCTGCAAAGAGACGATCGTAGATGTGCGGATACAGGTCGAAGATCTCCTCCGCGTCCTTGCGATGCAGAGATTTCAGCTCGCAGAACGTAGCAGCCGTGACGGTACAGGACCGCGTCATGTTGCGCAGCAGACCGATCTCCCCAAAGAAACAGCCCTGCTTGAGCACGGCCAGCAGCGTATCGTTGTCTGGCGAGATCACTTTCACTTTGCCTCGACTGATGATCATCATGTTGTTGGCTGGGTCGCCCAGGTGGAAAATCACGTCGCCGCGCATGTACAAATGCGTTCGTAGCTTCATGACGACTGATGCAA
This sequence comes from Elongisporangium anandrum, assembly GCA_023337935.1. Lineage (NCBI taxonomy): Eukaryota > Oomycota > Peronosporomycetes > Pythiales > Pythiaceae > Elongisporangium > Elongisporangium anandrum. The sequence goes on from JAADXR010000235.1 coordinate 39,144, forward strand.
GGCAGACATCTGTGCAGCCCTGAAACAGAGGCACGGTCGCAACCAGCTGCCGATGGATGTGGAGCGCGATCTCGGACCGAAGTGCCGGCGAGAGGTCTTCGTCCTCGTAAATACCCTTTTCGTACCGATCTGAGGTGTTTTTCATGCGCCATAGCGTCTCGTAGTAGGCCTTTGTGGCCTTGCGCAGCTCTACGGGGATCTGCAGCGCCTTGAGATCGCTCATGACCATGCGCACCTTGTCCTGGTACTGCACTTCTCGCGACGTGGAGCCTATGACTGCGGCTGTGAAGCTCGCGAAGGTGAGAGAGTGAAAGAAAAATCCCAGGACCACGAACACTGAGCACACAAAGTGGTCCTCCGGATTCATCGTGATGGTCGAGACGTTGATCATCAGCATCACGGCCGCATAGAGCGATTCACCATACGCCAGAAACACGTCCGGGTACGAATCGAGATCCAAATACCGACTTGTCCAGAGACACGCGACCCAGTGGATAATTGACATGTAGCACACGAAGATCTGCAGGGCGTACGCGTATTTGAGATACTTTCTACAGGCAGAAAGCAAGAGGACAGGCGTGAGAGAAGCTCATCTGGAGGTGCGTAGATCCTCCCACGTACTGCACGAATTTAATCAGTCTTCCTAGACGAAGCAGTTTCTGCGCGTCCAGAATCATAAATGGGGGCGAATATGAGGCAGAGAGAAACCCAATACAAACGCACCGGGATCTTGAGATACTTGACGGAAGCTTTGATGGCTTTGCGCTCATAACCGGATGACTGGCCGGTGAAGAGCTCGAACGGGATCGTGCCAACGAGGTCGACAACAAACCATCCCTATCAGCCGCAACATAGCGTTAATATTGAGAACGAGCAAGCCTGTGAAATAGAGAGAGAGAGGGGTGACGCACTCGTAAGTAGCGTACTGCAACACGCTTACTGTCCAATACAACGTCCGTGTCTACAGTGAATCCGGTTCTGCCAGTCAACGAGGCGATCAGAAGCCAGACCACAGACGACATAGCCAGCAGCTTGTCTCTTTACCTGAAGTTAATGATGATGTCCAGCATGTAGATCGCGTCCGAGCACTTGTTGAATATGATCCAGTGATGCACGTCGTCTCCGAAGGCCATGGCGTACGGCACACGCCACATGAGCACGATGGTCGTGAGTGCTGTGATGAGATCCCAGCAGTAGCGCGCCATGGAGTCCGGCAGCAGCATGTACTTGGCGTCCCGAGTGGTCAGCGCCATGCGAATCAAACGCTCCTGTTCAGTCACCTTAAGCGATACGCGGTTCGAAGCTGGCACGACTTCGGCCCTCCATCCGACCAGAGGGAATGACAACCGGCCCCGACTCGACTTCTTGGGCCCATTTTCCACGTCCGTGACTACGCTGACGAGGCTCCCCTTGGGCAGATTCGACTCCAGCGGCACAGAGCCCTTGGGGATGATCTTGGAGGAGACTCGCTCGTGCTCATCGACCATTCCAGCACTGGAGACTAAAAGCGGCCAATGCGCAATGACGTTTCAGCACTGACCGCTCCCAATCATAGAATAACGAACTGCCGCACCTCTTTATAAGGACGGGTACAGCCAGATGGGTACATTTCACCTGCAAAACACCAATTACCCAAAAAGCCAAATTATTTAATTTCAAACGTTAATTGCAATTACCGCATTTCTTTACTGAATGGCGACGTTTTCTCAAGGGAGACAGTAGAATTATAGCCAATCAATTTCGACATCCTGCCACAAATCGACCATTTTTTGTTAAGGGCGACAGTAAAATACCGGTACCACAACAGTTATTTGATTGGCAAATTGCAACAAGCCATCCGCGTCGAAAAGATACAGGAGGTGGTTGCAATTTCTATTTTTTTTTAACTCTCTGCACAAAGGGCATCGATTTTGCCCCCCCCCCTTTACCTTGTATACCTCGATAATACATTCCGTGTAAAATTTATGAGAGCAATAACGCCCGCCGCATGGGTTTACATTATGCTCCATGCAAATGCAGCAATCTGATTCGCTAAAATTCGTTGACAGTGGCTGGCCATTGGGTGCATTTGAATCTCCTGCGGGCAAGTGCCTGATCCGATACCTCTCCCTGCGAAGCTGATTTCGCCTGTCTCGTGCTGCATGTTGAAGTTGGACGCGACGAGTCTGCCGTTCGCATATTGCTCGGGCCATATGACGGCTCAGCGAGCTGCTGATTTGCTTGTGACAATGAGGGCATGTGGCAGGCATCGTGCTAAAATAAAAATGTGCCAGCACACGTCGCAATGACAAAGCTCTAAATTTTGTACAGGCTTATAAATTTACTCCATCCATAACTTTAGTCTGATCTGATCTGCATTGTCCCAGCGAATTAAATATATCTATCTGCAAAAATAATAATCGAATCCAAAAATTATAAATGACGGGGAAATGCGCAAATCGCCTCGATGCAGCTTTCGCTCTAATTTTATCGTATCTCTGTACAATTTATGAGGTTTGCATATTGTTCTTATTTTCCTTAACTCTGAATAATGTTATCGATTTTATCGAGTTTGACAAATAATACCATGAACCCTCCGTTTTAATGCTAGAAATAAATTGTGCGTTGGAACCTCGGTACTGACTAGAACGCCTACTGAGTAGAATAGCCAAACTGGATATGTTCCATGTATGCTGATAGACGCCGAGAATTCACTTCAATACATTAGAAGCTTATGTTGCATGGTTGAATTGGGAGTGCTTTAGTCCACATAGCGTCGTCTGTGTTGTGTTCAGAAAATTGCGCAAGTCGGTTTTGAATCATGTGGATATATACGTTCACATGCGCGAAGACTCTCACAAGTTGAAGTACTCCATGTGGCTGGTAAATTGTTTATTTCCACTATCCGCCATGGCGGATAAGGTTAGTTAACGGTAAACTACATACCTAAATTTACGCAGGTATAAGTAGTTCTTCAACCCTAGTTCAACAATTTTTTCAGCTCACCACTCCACAAATCATTAATTCAAAGAGAAAAGACCCCTCTATTGTACTGGCCCAATGAAGTGACACACAAAAGCACTTCATTTGGCATAAATATATTAGCACTAACGCTACAAACGCTTAGAGACATGCAAAATAATGGTCGGTTCACGTAGAGCATATATTTCCTAGTTCTGAATGCACACACTCATTTCCTTTGATGTCATGAGCCACAGAAGCGCAGCTGAAAATATGCTGGTCGTCCGAACCCATGCATATTTTCTCAAAGAAGCTCAAGAAGGCAACGACCCCAAGAAGCGGGAGGTGCGCGCCCGTGTTGCTGAATGTCTTGGGGTGCCATCCGCATCGGTTGAGCGCATTATCAGTGCGTGGAACCGTCACAAGGATCTGTCATTCCCGTCTTCCTCCGGCCCAAGGGGTCATCCTCCAAGCTCAGGCGCTGAAACTTACGGAGAAAATATTGGGAAGATAATTTTAGGTCGTAATTTATCGAAACTTCCGACCACATCCAACCACATCAGATCTGATTTATCAGATATGACAGGACTCGACATGTCGGCCCGATCGCTTCGAAAGGTACTCAAGCGACTCGATTTTAAGGAGAAAAGCGTGACCCCCGTGCGGATTTCGACTGCAACATCCGGTTTAGGCTCAAGTATTGGAAAGACAAGATCTCCAACCTACATCCTACCGGTTTTCCGATTTTGGCAGAACTCTATCTTGACGAGTCATACTGCAATGTGAACCACGTCGCAGATTGCACGTGGCTCGCTAAAAATGCCGTGCGGTACAGCTCAAGTGATTCTGGCTAACGGTACTGCATCGTGGGTGCGGGAGCCATATATACGACCAAGCATGGCCGGCTGACAGCCCAGTGGGTTCCGGGCTCTATCGAATTCTGGGCCTCGTATATCAGGGATGCTGATGCCGACTATCACGGTAATTTCATTGGGGAACTGTTCGAGCGCTGGTTTGGGGGCCTCTGCTCCTTCGCCAAGAACACGTATGGTCGGTGCCGGGCTCATATGGACGGCGCTCGTTACCATAAGCGCATCCAGAACCCAGCTCCTGTGACGATGTAGACTGAGTATCCTGGGAGGGATGACTCAGGCGCCGTAGCAAGAAATTAGTCCCGGGGTCAGGACTGAGTATAACAGAGTTGGTTGTAGCCAAATCCTCACGTTGTGTTCCCCATAGGTTGTTAGTTGGGATCGGTAGCAACGTATGAACAGCGTAAAGCCGTCAAGCGTTCCAAATCTTGACTCACAAAGGAAGTCTAAACACCACGCAGTCGGGAAAAAGGCAAATTATGTGTAGGTTGTCACCCAGCAATACAAGTTACTATAGATAGACTCAAGGACCGCTTGGAGAGCCTTCCATGACTCAGGCATTCGCTGATTCCTGACTCCTTCGGAATCAATCCCACAGATTCTCTGCTGAGTATCAGATAGTATGGTGCAAAACCGAATGTAATAGAGTCGACACAAGCATGCTACCTTGCTTCAACTCTCTCTCTCTCTCTTTGTGTGTCGAGCTATGGGGTTGGCCTAGCGGCAGCATAAACCGCAGTCCGCTCCCGCATTGCTACAAATGTGGAAAAGGCATGCCTCCGCCCGGGATTGAACCGGGGACCTTCTGTTTACAAGACAGATGC